>CAMOHE010043834.1:0-17673 GCA_946598075.1 Artocarpus hirsutus | reverse complement strand
CAACTGGAGGGGACGAATCTGTTTTAAGGAAAGCGTGACCTACACGTGCCTCGACCATTTTCGTTGCATTGCTTTCATTGAAGGTTTTGTTGTATCTGTTTATCTTTAATTTCTATTGTCAATCTTTTACAATTGCTACTTGTTTGTCTTATTTATATCACATGATATATATATTATTTTTTAACACCATCTTCCTGTCCGACTGCCTTATGCATAACGCTACTACGTTTGCTTTGGATGAGGATTAGAATTAAAGCATAGTTATCACCATTAAGTATAGTTCCAAAGTGAAGAAATGAACTGATATAGTAGGTTTTACCTTTATCTTTGTTTTGCCAAGCTAATGTTGTTATCTGTCTCCAAAGTCATTTATTTTAGTATGTTTGTTATATTGTTTTGTTAGAAGGCTGTAAATTTCCTCAAAAGCTAGTTGCAATGGTTAACCTAGAGCATTGAGTATTGAATAGGAGTTGGTTGTTTACTATCTTCTATTTCTTTTATACGTAAACAACTCTTGATATTTTACTTTAAATATAAAGACATTACTTTATTATCTTCTATTTCTGTATTATATGCCAATCACCAATTTAAATAAATTCCTCTCCCACTGTAATGGAATTGGGTGAAACCGACGGTCTTATAAGAAAAAAGCATCAACAATAGTCGATCACGATATCAATGTACGACTCATTTTTGAATGTTTATCGTGTCATGGCCTTCTCTACTTCCATGTCACTCGAAGAGGCCCGCTTGACCACGACCACTACTGTGGCTTATAGAGACTTATACAATAGTTAAGGTTTAATGACTAAAAAAAAAAAGAAACACTATACCAACACAAAGAGATAGCACTTTTGTTTGTCAATGAAGATGGATATCTGTGAACATCATTGCGGCATTTGAACTTACAACACCTACAACACACAGCGGGGCCTCATATACGCAAACTGCTTACCCCACTGGCCCCTTTTGAACTCGTGGCCTGTAAACGACGGTGCTGTTTGCATGTTGGCATTGAAGTGTAATGACAATTGCACCATTTATTTATTACTAAAAATTTGGAGATTATGTTGCTTTTGTCTTGGGAGGCTTGGCAGTTAACCCCTCTCCCTTCTCAATTCGAATTTAAAGGTAGCTCCATTTTAATTGACTACTTTGCACTTATAGTGTCGTAATTTCACCAAAAAAACCAACAGAATGGTCCAAATTACCTCTCAAACCAGCTGCTTCGGGGAATAAAGCCTGCGAAAAGCCAAGAAAGCCCCTATACCTAGCCTCTTTCTTCTACAATGAGTCAAATCAACAGCTTACATACAAGCTGTCATCAATATGAGGTTGCCACATGTATGTTGTTTCGGTGCATCTGTTGTACCGAGGAAAAAGCCTGTATGTATAAATTATATTTTAAATTTACTTATATATGATATTGCTAAGAGGCATCGTCATGGAGGGTCAGGACAGTAAGCATTTTGGTACTAGGTTATTAGTCACCCGAAAAAGAATACGTACGTAGCCCAATTTCAAATTCCAAAAAGTACAACTCAAAACAAATGAAAAAAAAAAAGAGGAAACATATATAATATAAAAAGAGCCGGTCCATTGTTTGCCTTCCCACGTGAGAGTGCCATATTGTTAATTCGTGTGAATCTTGTGTATATGCTTTGTGCAATTATTTGAGTTTAATATTGTTCAACATCCCCAAAGCATAAGTTCTTTGAGTGAGAATTATTAATAAGCTATGCTTGTCCTATTTTATAGTGGCCAGCTAAAGCAAATTATATATATATATATATATATATATATATGTTGTATTATATATATCAGTTGGGTGGCGATTTAAACTTAGAACTTCAATATTTCAGTTGGGTGTGTGGAAAATATTACAATGCCTTCTTTTTTTTTTTAATATAAATTTCAAAGAGCCGGTTTTTCATAGGAAAGTTAATTTATCATGTAAACTTTTTAATTTTGTCAAACATTTTTACATGCTCGCGCATGTACATAGGAGAAATTCTCGAAGGGTAATTCTAGTATTGTAATGTTGTAGATTTTGTAAAAATTATTATTAATCGTTGGTTTAGGGAAAGAATTATTTTGAAGTAAATAGTAGGTCACGCCCCAAATCCAAAAGGTGACGTGGTGGGTTAATTAAGTTAATTAGAAAAATATGATTGATTTAAACTTTTTAAGATGTTCATCGAATTATTAAAGCAGATAAAAAAATGAATTAATAAAACAAATGAGTACGAGATGGGCCCCACAGGACCCACATTAGTGCACACATAGAATATCAACATCAATAATATATATATATATATATATATAACCACATTCCAAATTAAACGAAATGAATTAAAATATTACATACCTTATTCAAATAAGTGAATAACCTAATTAGAGGGAATTCCTATGGTCCACAGGGTTCTTCCAAGCTCCTTAATCGTCTCTAAGTGGTATTCCACCTACAGGAGGGAAGTTTAAAATAAATAAATATGATCGAAAGGCTCAGTAGAATTAAGCTTTGAAAAACGTTTAATTTGACTATGAAAATTTAACATTAATACATAATTTATAAAACACAATAAATGAATAAAATTCAATCTTACCAATGTAGACTTATTGTTCATCCAGAATTAAATTCATTATTGTTATATTGGGTAAACCATTAATATCACCATCGTAGTGGCCCAACTAGGTTTGAGGACCTGCACCAAGGTCACACTCTACATGACCCGATCTTTAAGTATAGCATCATGCCCTAAATTATCATTTCGAACGGTATTCATGACACATCCATTGTTATATCATTATTTAGGCCTCATTTTACCGAGTTTTCTTATTTATATTGATTATTCAGTTCATTATGATTATCCATTATTCGACAAATAATAAAAAATACTAAAAAGGTCATCTCAATTATTTCTTGGAAATAATTTTGAAAGAAATCGTTTTTGTGGCCAAATTCCTTTTAAAAACAAGGCTACCAAAGAAAAAGAGGTATAGAGTCCTACCTTGATATCTTGCACGTGACTCAACACTACTGTCTTGACCCTTTATACGTTAGCTCTATAGAACCACGAACAACCTTAAAGGTGAACTAAGTTTATCACTATCTACTGTAAAGTATTCTACATTACTATACTACCTCATGGTGTTTTAGTATGTCTTTAAAGTTTACAAAATTATATCATAACGTCAAAGTCTTTATCTAGGTTTCAAACGATGAAAACGGTTGAAAAACAACAAAATTTCATAGAGTTCAGTCGGCCTTCCTAACTTCCCATTTTGGCCTACCAAACTATACAGTCAGCCTATTGGCTGTACAGCACCGGCCTGCCAAACTGGCCCAGGTTTGGCCTGTCGACGATATAAATCCGACATGCCAAACTCATGAGTTTGACCTGCCGATGCTCATGATCGGCTTGCGGAACTGAAAAAATCTACAGGTTTGAGACTTCAAGTTTTGGCCTCTCTAAGCTCAAAATCCCATTCTAACCCGTTTTTCAATTCCCAGAGTATGTATAATGTTCATAAATAAAAGAAAAACACATTGGAACATATTTAAACACTTTTTAACAAGTTTTACACAGAAAATTTCAAATTATTACAAAAATGAGAAAAAAAAACTTGATTTAGCTTAACTTCGCCCAATCAAGCTTAGATTCATGAGGGTTTATGTTGTACTAACTTAGATAGAAGGGTTTCTAAGCTCAAACAAACTCATATTTCAATAAAAATAAAAATTGAAGAATTGGGGCAAAAGTTTGAGATTTTGAATATAAAGGAATGTAACCTTGATTAGGAGCTTTGAAACGAGTTTGTGGAAACCCAATCATGTTTCTCGACCTCTAATTCAGCTAAGAATCAAAGCTTGAGCTCCAATTTTTGAAATAAAATTGAAAGAGAGAAGGAAGAGGGAGAGGCTGCGTGAGAGAGGGGAAAGAGAGAGAAGGTGAGAGAAGAGTAAGAGAGGAGAGAATAAATATAGAAAGGGAGTGTGGTCTTGCAGAGTGAAAACCACGTCCAACACATGGTTTCACAACAGGGACATACAAGTATTTTGATAAATTATTTTGTTTCAAAATTCAAAACAACAAATAGAAATAATTAAAAATGAGATTAATTTGAAAATACCACAAAACAATTAAATTTAATCTAAATTACATTAAAACACACTAATTCACCACTTTACACTAATTACACTTAATTAAATATCTGGGTGTTACATAGTAGCTCGGTATGTTCTTAGTTCTTGATATGTAAGTAGTACTACAAATATTTTAATACTATTTCGTAAGCTATAAGGACAAATTGATGTTGATTTAAAATCACGAAAATGAGCATAATTGAAGAACTTCTACCTGTTTATTTTAATTGTAAAGAATCTATTTTATCTTAATTACATAAATTATTAAGTCATTAAATCTATTCATTCTTTATCATGAAAAAAAATACAATAACATTAAGATTCTAACATCATTCAACTAAAGTTCTTCATGACTGCTATTTTGTCTTATTATTGATTTTTCCATTTGTGTGTGGTGTCTGATGACTATCCACCAAAAGAATAATCGAGAGAGTAGTTGAGATGGAGATAAACATATTGTTTTTCTGGTGATGATATAAGGACACAAACAATGCCAGCATATGTAATCACAAATTTCATTTTCAATTTTGGATTAATAATTCACGTTTCTTGTTTTGAAAAATTCTTGGAATCTAAAAATAGAACAGTGGTGACCGGTTAACAAAAATGGTTAAAAGTTAGGTCTCATGCACGTACTAATCATGGGTTCCCTTTCAAGTTCTAACCCAAAAAATACTGAAGAGATGGGAGCTTTCAACGGTATATAGTACATTCTACACTAAATTGGTGAAAATCAAAATCAAAACAATATATATAAATATTTATAAATATATATATATATATATATATATATATATAACTAATGTTATCTATAACAAAGAGACGGTTCAAAGCAATACCATGTCGATAGACATATAAAAATATGCTTCCGTATAATTTGCATATAAATAAAAAAATCAAGGGAAGTTTTTCTTTTCTTAATTGTTTCTACTTGACAAAAAGGGTAAATCTACGCTCTAACCTCAAAATATTCAGCTTTAAGATTAAAAAAAATGCTTGCTTTTTAAAGTAATTTTTGCATATATTAGTGTTTTCTTGTAGAAGCACCTTTTTTTGTTTCCTTTTTTCTTCTTTTTGTAAAAAAATTTAAATTTGGTTGGTGAAATGTATGAGCTACATGCTTGTTGGTTTAGAAAAATAAAAAATGAAAACTGTAATCCTCCAAAAAAAAAGAAAAAGAAAAATGTTGAACACATGAAAGTAGTGAATTAGCTCATATTCAAAGAAAGCATGCAATGATATCAACAGAAATTATATGCAGTCCATGCGATTTCTGTGATTTTTTTTTCTCAAAATCTTTTTTCTCAAGAAAAATCTTCTAGGGAACGTGAAGAAAAAGCTGTCAACTTCAAGGAAGAAAAATAATAAGCAAAACGAAATCATGCGTTATTTAAAATTTTGACTAAGTACTTTTATTTTCTTTTATTTTATTTATTTCGCTAATGTACTAGAATTAATGACACCTTTTTTATATCGGTCAGAAATTTTTTTTAAGAGGACCACCACTACCATTATGGTCTGTTAATTAGCATATCACATCTAAAAACATTGAACCGTAAAACAAAAAGAACATAACATTGAACCCTAAAACATCCGAGAAAAAAATTCATGCCCTCTCACATAGAGCATGCATGTAATTGCGTAGTACCGATGACGTCATCAACTTCTTCGTTGCTTACATCATACCCAAATAAATTATACAGTCGAAGTAACTATTGCAATATTTATTATAGTAACATAAAAATTAAAGAAAGGAAGAAAATATATTTTTTTTCTCAAATATATATATATATAGTGTTTCGAAAAATATATGGCACAGAAACAGGCCACGTAGATGCGTGTAAGTTTTAATGCCTCTTCAGTCTTCACTACGAAAATGGAACATTCAATGCACATAAACTGTTTGTTGCCTTGGCCTTTAACCTACAAGCACAAACTATCTTTCTTAATAACTGCCATATTTTTTTTTTTTTTGAGGCTTTAAGTGATAACGTTATTTTAATTATATAGTTTTAACAGTTAGAGTATGAAGCTCTCTAATGCTACAATTAAAAATAAAAATTATTAAACGTGTAAAGCTTTTACATATTTGTTTTAACTTTTCATTCTAGTTGTATTATCAAACGCAATTTTAGAAATATCTGTGAATGAGATTTCATATAAATTTCTTTACAAAGAAAATAATATAAAGTTTCACGAAAATAATTGGTGATTATTGCCATATACGTCAAGTAGTTGACTAACTCATATAAATTGAGCAATTAAGAGTATCAATAACATATTATGTTGTCGTTTTTCCATAGATAAAATTGAGACATATACTTAAAAGAAAGTTGTAATCTCACCAATCAAGATGTTACACTAATTTATTTCTCTTAATAAAAGTTGGACTTATTTGACTATTCTTTAATTGATAAAGAAAAATTAGGACTTGCAGAACTACTTTCGCTAATCATATGATGCTTATTGGAAAGAAAGTTCAAAAATTCATTTTAAAGTTGACAAATTAATTCCATCTCGCACATGATTCTCAAAGAGAGAGAGAGAGGGAGAGAAGATAATTAATAGACGCATAAAATTTGCCAAACATTAGATCGGATGTAGTTGTCTTGATGTCATTCAAGTAATATAACTAATTTAATATTTTTCTTTAAGACTTAAAGACTTTGATAGTCGTTTCAAAAAAAAAAAAATGTGATAGTTTGTTTAATTTGATAAAATATTTGGTTTTTTATATTCCAACTTTTCGTGCAGACTCAACTGGTCCCAAAGCATGCGTGACAAGACGAAGCCAAGGGGTGGAAACTATGCCTCCACATAATGTATTTGCGTTTTCACTTTTAATTATTGTAACGACTCAAAGATTCTTGACGACCAAAATAAAATTGTGACATAATATGATTCCAAGATTCAAAATAATAAGATTTTTACCCTCTAGTAAAAAAAAAAGTCTTAGATATGTATTAAGTTCCGTTAAGTTTGCATGCTTCTTTAATTTTGATATAATTTTGACTAAATTTAACATTAATAAATATTCATATTAAGTTTTATCAATTTTGTATTGTTTTTAATCTTTACATAATTTTGACTAAATCTAAAATTAATAAATATATATTACAATAATACATATATATATATATATATATCCTTTCATTACCAGTAAAAAAAAATTATGAAAGGAAGAGGTCTATAGGATCAGTTAAGTGTGCAATCCCAACTTTTTAATAAAACAAAAGGTGAAGTGACTTGGAGTCAAGAAAACAATCAATTATAATTGTCATCAATTGTAGGTGGGGAAGACTGTAAGATATTGCTTGGATGATATTGACACATCCTCTTTTTATTTTATTTTTATTTTTTGGGTTTAAAATCCAAATAGGCATTTTCAATTGAATTTTGATGGCTTTTCAATGACCCAAAAGCCTACCCCACTAGCTTACCATCGAATTCACCTCACAAAATTTATTTTATTTTTTCCTAAGAAAGGGACACGCTTAGATATACATATACATATACATATGTATATTTGCATACATATATATTGATAGAGAGGAGTACAATTGTTTTGTCTCGCTAATTGTTCCATCAATTAAATAGCATTTAATTTTGAATTATTTTGACTATTTAGTGTTATATTCTTAAATTAGACTATTTTTTATGGAACAGTCAATTAGCAAAAAAAAACAAAAACAAAAGAAAGAAACTGGTTTAAACTCGTTCATAAACCAGCTATGAAAATACCACTTTCTGCAAAAACATAAATTTGAATAAAGTATATGTTTTTTGTCATTAAACAAATCAACTGTGAGATCCTTTCAAAAAAAAAAAATCAACTGTGAGATCATGTAGGCGCAAGTACTCCATGGAATAATTTGTACACGAACCTAACCTCATATTGTCTATTCATATCACTACTATATTTTAAGCTTTGTTTAGCAATATCATTGAAATTTATTAGTTTCGACTTTATAGTATAAAATTCTCATATGCTATAGTACAAAAGTAGGTTACATTGTAAAACTCTCATATGCTACAGTATTTTGGTTCAACATTAACTACATTTTTAAACACACTATTAATCTTGTTAGGATGTTTAGAACTTCAATTCTAACCAATCAGTTGTTAAGATAAATAGTATAAAACTCGTAACTATAATAAAAAATAAAAAATTATTATAATATAAAACTCTCATATGCTAAAGTCTTTAAATTTAAAATGTTATCTATTTAAAACGAAAACTAAATCAATTTGCTTAAAATGTTTAAAATAAGATAGGTATTATTCCTACGTGTTGGTACTTTCACGCGGATTAGACACTTATACATCAGCTTGTTTTTTATTCAATCATCATAAATTTTACAGGTATATTCGCAAAGAATCTAGGGTTCAATAATTATCAAGTGATGTTTTAGCACTTCTCCTTTACTCTCAGCCACAAAAGGGATTTATTTCCACTATGGGCCTAAAACTTGTTTTCTTCCGGCTTACCTGGCTACACGTACTCGTTAAAAGCCACCACTTTCTTTGTGGGTTTCATTTTCAAACTTCTATACATATATATATAGATATAAATACATATATACATATATATATATATATCAAATAAAAAAACGACACATAATTAATTAGTCAATATTTTAACGCATCGATCATACTGACATGGATCTAACTCAAATACGTCTACACGCACAGGAGCACGCACACACAAACTCAAAAATTTGTGTTGTGAACCAAAATTATCAACCCTTTAATGGCTAGGCACCAAATTGTACTTGAGAGGTTACGATCTCGATTATTGGGTGCAGATTTTGCGATCAGCCGTGGGGTGGACTTGCAGAATAGTTCAGAATATTGTTTATATTATACAACGCAACTCTGCCCAGCCCAACATCCATTCACGTGGCAGGATGGCCCCTCCGTACGGCTCCTTTTTCATTTTGTGCTTCCAACACGTTCCACGCAAACACTCCCACCGTGCCTCCCACGTGAAAAGCCGCTGCAAACAATAATCTCTCATGGCAATCTCCCCACATCTCCCCCACCCCTTCCCCCACATATACCTATATCAATCTATACATGACAACACAAATACACATTGCATGTACGTTTCTCTCTCGCAGTATTTTTCACACCTTAAGAAAACCCCACACACGCGCTTTTCTTTTTTTTTTTTTTTTTCCGCTCAGAGTAGAGAATTAGTAGTATCTTTACGTTTTTGAATTAGTGCTGTTTTTGGAATCTACTAATATCACATGTGAAACGGATCTTGATCTTATAAATATTTCATTAGATAACAAGCTAACGTCTAATAGAGTTCATCAGCACATAATCTGCATATAGAGTGCGTTTGATAATACAATTAGAACTAAAAGTTGAAACCAATTTATTATAGCGTATAGGAGCTTTAGTTGTAGCCTACTTTTGTTTTATACAATAACAAATGAAAAGTTTATATTGTAACAATTGGAATGACATAGTTGGAGCGACGTTGTCAAACACTTTCATAATCTATGATATGTGAGATGTGAGACTTAAACATTTTACTTAATAGTTGATGAAGTCTTCAAATATAACCTCTTATGACCATACCATGAGCAACATTGGTGGTATATACATGTTTTTTTTAGTGTCGGTTTGACATTTTAGTTTCAACTCATTTCATCAACTATATTAAAAAGCAAATATTTGTTACAGTGTAAAGTTTTCACATAATACAGTTCTTAAATTTAAAACTTTTATAGTTACAACTTAAATGTCAAATGACCTATTAGATGATCTATTGTGGATCTAGTACGTACTCTTTCTTTTCTCACATTTATACTTGGCGATCGTCGACCTACTATTTGTATATCTAAACATTGGAATCTTGGATAGTCTGTAAAAATATGGTTGATCGTAACTTGGGCCAAACTATAATAATCGTAAAGAGAGAGAGAAGAAAAAAAAAAAGATAGAGTGGGGCAAACGTACATATTGGCAGTTACCTCAGTCACTGAAGGAGTGAGTGAGTACTCATGAGCCAGCCTGGTTTAACTGCTTTTCCTTCAACATATATTATGCAGTTAGACAAGAAATATCTTCTTGTTTGGGAAAAAGATCAGCTACTTGCACACAAAAGAATTGACGGCAGTAATACTACTTTTTGAAGTTCTTATAATTTGAGCTTGCTCGCTTGTGAGGACCCATTTTTTTTATTTTTAATTAAGGTTGTGCAGGGCATAGCTACACATAAACGAACAAAGGTGGACGGTCGCCTTTGAACTTTTTTTTTAATGTTATATATAAATTTTATAAAAATTACATTCTATTCTCTTAAAGCTTTTTAAAGTTCTATCTTGTTTTTTTAATTTTTTTTGACAATATTAGTATACGCTCGATTCCTAACTAAGTTTTCTAACTTCGTCATTGAGGTTTTCCATCACAAAATCAAAATACGACATTGAGAAAGAAATATTCATGATTAATATGAAGGCCACACTATCCCCATTCAAATTCAAACCAAATCCATTTAATATCATTCAATATTCTGGCCGATGTACTGTTCTAAATTTTCTATATCATATCTTCCAAGGAAAAAAAAAAAGAATTTATATATCATATCAGAAACTATTTTTAATTGATTCTTACTACTGATATGATTGATAATGATTCTCAAGTGGGGCAAATACCCTGAACTTTACCGACTTAAACCCTGTTCGTGCAACTTCAAAAAGGAATCTCCGTTTCTACTGGATATAGTTAGGCCTGGAAAAAAATATATATATGTGGTTCATATTGGTCTTATAAAAAATCCTATATGAAATATCTATTTTATTTTCTCTCCACGTATTAATATGATAAAACTTAGTAAATTTCAATTAAATTGACACTTACAAAAAAAACTCGCTCAATATCAAATCTCTCGCTCTAATTTATTAATAATAAAAAATATAGAAAACAAAGAAATTAAAATCTAGCAACAAAAGCTGATAAAATAAGATAATAATAATAACAAAGACAATCAATAAACAATCTAAACGAAAACAACGTCTGGAACTACAAACTATATATCCTACTCTGTTAGGAAAAAAAATTATTAGATGAAGCCCTTTTACTAGAAAAACTAAGTGGGAAAAGCTTCTTTTACTCAATTTCTCAAGATTTTGTCATCAGGCAAAATGGCCGACGAAACTTTGGGTTCAAAAGCTTCTTGTTGTTGAGTATTTAAACTTCCTCCTTGAAGATGAATGCAAAAAGAGGAATTAGAGGCAAACCAACTAGCTAGCCCTAAAACCTCCTTGTTGACTACACTACTGTTGATGAACCGGGAACAACACTATCTTGATTTTCCAATCCCAATTATGATTATCAACTTTATCACTCTCGGCTATTGTGGCATGATTTTTTTATCACTAGAATTTCGTCATCCATATCTTTTTAATCTGGTCTCATCAATCATGGAACAAAAATCAAACGGGAGCTACTTCATTCAATGGATCCATATCATTAAAATTAGCTTTTGGCATTTATGCGCACGTTCAGATTAATAGCATTCTCGATAGAGTCATTAAACTAATCAAAATTTTTTGGAATTACAAACTGCAATTTGATCAATTGCGTCTATGGATGGCTTATCATCGGAATTATTTTTCGCATCAACACGATTTTTTCACTGTTATAAGACTATAAAATTGATTGTTGTTAGACTTGTTCATCGACTGGCAAATGTAATCATGACTATAATTAAATTGGTAAAACTTGTTTATATATATATATATATATATATATATATATAAAATAATATCCATCAAGATGAGAAAGATCAACATCAATTAACAAATATCAAATATGGTTTTCAAAAATACCTTTTAAATTTATTTAATTGCTCAATTAAAACAACTTTCTCTTAAACAATCAATCAATAAAGAAACTAATAGTGTACAAAAAAATTTTAGTTGAAACCAATTTTGCCTCAATATTTTCTTCCATAAAATATCTTTTCAATTTAAACCTTTTGTGACGACCCACCGTTTCGGACAATCACTTTACTTTTATAAGTATCATTCTTAAACAATAATCTTACTTACTTAGTAAGAAAAATACTAAATTAAAATTTTTTTTTTAAATATTCTTTAAAACGTACTTAGAACTATTGCGACCTTTGTCATCATTCAAGTTGAGACCTCGCTCAACATTTGTCTTTAAAACCATTTCAAATCGTTTCTTAAAACTTAATAAGAAACATTTACTAAAACATATCTTACAACTTAACTTTACAATTAGATAAAACATTTTGTAAAATATGACTTAACTTTGAAAACATATCTTAAAACTCTCATTTTCTTAAAAACTTCATAAACACTACATTAAACAATGGAAAACCTTTTTCTTTAAGTAACGGAAGCAAAACCCAGGTGGCATCAAAGCGGTATCCTGCATCCCATCTCGCGCTGTCATATGTCCGCTACACCATAGCTCAAGTAAGTAAGTTAAGTTAAGTAAGAAAAAAAGTTAGTATTTAACGATTATGTGCTTATACTAGGTATATAGCCTTTGATATCGGCACATCTAGAGGAGTGATGAGAAGGTAGGTCGTCACACCTTCAATTTGAACCATGTATTTAAACAAATCTGAAACTTTTTTAAATAAAAAATTCAACAAATTAGGGAGCATATGCGAATATATATATATATATATATCTATATTTATATATATAACACTACCTGTCAAATGATTAGCAAGATTAACATCAACTAGCACTTTGCATTAAGGCCGAAAGGTCCGTCAAATATTGTTGCTCTATCAACTTTCGAAAGGAGTTCCCAACCCCACTCACAATTTCATATAAGATGTTTGGATGCCAACTATTCATGTTGCAAATCATAAAGCTTCAACTAAACTTGGGTATTGGCGGTGTCTTTGACAATATATATATATATAGTTTTGGTGATGCCATGATTACAATAACAAAATGGTCTTAATAAAGAGCAGGAAGACCACACAAAGGCTATTTTCATACTTTTATTTTTGAAATATAACATTGACATTGGTATTTATATATTGGAGATGATATGCACCTTCAATCAAAAAAATTGTTCCAATTGACTCTTTTTTTCATTTTTTAAAATCATTTTAACATCAAATGTAAATTTTTCTGTAGATTTATATTTTTTTAAATCTCCCACATCATTATCTTCTCTAACCGTTTATTTTAAAAATATATGCAAATTTTTCTACGTGGAATATACCATCAGGAGAACTCATCATGTCCCGCCATATATTTATACTTGCAAAGATTCCTGTATGATATAATTTAATATTTCAATCTTATCCTTTCTTCTACTATACGTTTCATTAATTTCTCAATTTGTCATATATCATTTGGCATTATCCACGTTTATTTTGTCTTTCACAATTTGTTGGATTGATATACAATGAATCATATTTCAAAATGATGGAAATTAATCAAAAAGCTAATTGGAATTTAAAACACATATGAAACGTTTATTTGTATGACCTACATATTTTTTAATGTCCGATTACATTAGTGAATCAAATGGGTAAAAGTACTTGGTCTTTTATCCAAAAACTAGGAATCAAATTTAGCTTTCAATTGTGGTAATTTAAGAAGAGACTTTTTTTTTTTTGAAAGGTTAGGAAGAGCTTATATAATGTTCCTTTATGTTTGGTTCATAGGTCTAGAGCACCGTTTAAATTATTCTGTTACATTATTTTTCTCTGCCAAATATTTAAATTTGTGTTTGAAATTATGAACCAAGGAATGCTTATATAGACATTAATTTAATGTTTTAATGTGCATATATATATATATATATATATCATGTTTAATGTTTTCTTCTTCTTCTTCTTTTTTTGATTCCAGTCTTTATAGGTTGGTTAAAAACAAAAATCTAAAAGTTCTTCAAATGAAAACCTTTTAGACCACAAAATTGGACATGCAAAGAAATAATATTAAGGGTTGTCTTGGCAACATCAAGCCACAATTGTCTAGATAGAAGTCCATTGCTGAAAAAGACCTTGATAAATAATTAAAAATTTGGCACGCTAGCTATACGTGTTTTTTTGACAAATAGTAATAGATCTGTTCCTTTCCCAATTAGTGAAAAAAAATCGTACATGGTGGGGCAGATGGGTCATCTCATTCGCCTTTTTTTTTTTTTTTCTCTCCTTTGGGTGTATTTAATAGTATTTTTAAAATAAGTAAAACTAATTTTATTTTAAACATAAAAATTTCTTAAAAATTATGTTAAAAATATTTTTAAAATTTTTGTTTCAAAAAACATACAAAAATATTTATAAAAAAT
Organism: Artocarpus hirsutus; assembly: GCA_946598075.1. Classification (NCBI taxonomy): domain Eukaryota; kingdom Viridiplantae; phylum Streptophyta; class Magnoliopsida; order Rosales; family Moraceae; genus Artocarpus; species Artocarpus hirsutus. The sequence goes on along the minus strand of CAMOHE010043834.1, from coordinate 3,221 downwards.
CTAAAAACAAAATTGGTTTGCCTTTGTTTTCGTTTCTTTCTTTTCTTTTTTTTTTTTTGGATGGGATTTTCGTTTCTTTCTTCGCGTAGAAAAATATATATATATATTTTTTTTGCAATAATGAAAAAAAAATTGGTTGTCTGTCCAAGAAAAGAAAAAAAAAATAGACTTCTTAAAAAAAAGGAAAAGAAAAAAAGAAAGTTCTTTTTTTCATAAATTAACCCCGCAGGAAAAGCCAACGCAATAAAGAGGGAAAAGAAAGCCTGCACCAGCCACCTCATTCCGTACGGACGAGGCCCCATCTTTAGGTGGATGCCTGACGGATGGAATCTGTCACTTTACGTAAAAATTATGAATTTAGCTGCTTCCTTTTTTTTAAATATTTTTTTTCTTTCTTTAGTTTTTTGTTTTACATCAAATAGATGCCCGAAAATATTTTGTCCTTCAAAGGATTTATGATCATCATCATCATCATCACCACCATCATGAGCAAAAGGTCATTCAGTTCCCCTGTCACATTCCTGTATTGAAGCCACTTTTTTGGTCAAGAAATTATTGTCAAAATTAGGAAAAAAAATAGCGATGATTTTACAACAGAGAAGCACTTTCATTCCATTAATAAAGCATAAGTGTTCTAATTATCAAATTAATTTTTTTTTAAAAAAGAGAAAATTAAGCTATTATTAATTGAGATAAAAATAAATAGATCAAAATACAACAATGTTTAATAAATTGTTTATTTAAATTAAAATGAAATTTATTTTTGTATAGAATAATGTAGAGAGAAACATAAAGCAATAAAGAGAACAAAAAAAAGAGAAGAAAAAGAAGAACAAAAAAATAAGATAAAATTAAAAATTTAAGTATTTAAAAAAAGTACGTGGTTTTATAAATATTATGTCTTAAATACTTTTTAAAAATATACGATTTACTTATATTAAAAATTGACTATGTTATTTGATGTAATTTTCCTTAGCCTTTTAATGATCTGATTTGTGACTAAAAGCAATTTATATTGTGCACTATAAATTCTTAACGTGTATAATCATAAATCAAACTTGCTTTCTCTACCATTAATTTGATTTCTCTACCATGAAAAATTTCCCTCTTTTTTGACAAATTTCATGCTAAATAAAGTATTATTGATTATATAGTAGAGTTGATTTTTATGTAGCATTTATAAAGTATCTTATGGAAAATATTAATTTTGATTATTTTCTAGGTCAAATTTTGGAAAAATATATTTAAAGAATTTAGGAAAGAAGTAACGTTGGTTATATGTTAGTGTTACTTTTTATGTACTAGTGAAAAGTATTTTGTGAGTAATATTAGTCTATTTGTCAAGGCTATGAACAAAAGGAATCTATTCTCATGGAGATTATGCACATCGATTTCTTTTTATTTGCATTTGCAACATACGAATTGAGAATTGGAACTGATTGGAGGAAAAACCATTAAAAAAATAATATAAAAAAGGAGGAAGGAATGGAACTGATCAGAAGCAAAAGACAGACAAGCAAGTGCCAACAGGAGGCACCTGAAAGACGCCAACATCGAGAATCTTTAAAAAAAAAAAAAAAAAAGTATCGAGTTTAAGCCCTTGTGAACAGACAACTTTTTTATTCTTTTTTTTTTCTACATAAAAACAAATAATAAGAAAGTTTTAAAAGGAAGAGAATCCATTATCCAACAACCTCATCACGTGCCCAACACGAGCCCCCTGTTTTTTATTGTTGCATTCATAATAAGTTATGGCCGGTCCACCTTGAATTTGTTCTTGTTTTTGTCCATTTTCACTAACATCAAACTAGAATAATTCTAATGTTGAAGGAATTCAATATTTCGCATCATTTAATCAGTGGAATATTCTTTCGCGATATATTCTAGAGGGCTTATATATTCTTTGGTTATTGTATTGAAAAGCCCACTTCAATCTTCACCTAATTATGCGGCCTTCTCTGCATTGAGTTCTGAAAGTTCAAAGTTCAACACGCCTTTGGTGTTGAAAAGGAGTTTTAGATTTGACATATTATGGATATAGAAATTCATGTAATATACAGTAAGACAATTAACCGTTGAATATATAAGAATTCAGAACAAATATAGATATATGTGTGTGTGTGTTGAGAGAGAGAACAAAAATACCGCTCAATGTGCATAGTGAGGTCTCTATATATGGGTTGTACAAATTGAATTGGCCATTATTTAGATTCATAGGATATTTAAAAAAGCAGTTGGAACTGTAAATATTGGTTTAAAAACTATAGCATATCAGAGCTTTAAACTATAATAATTTTTTGTTTTTTTTACTATAGCTACTGAGAACTTTAATTATACTGTTTGTTAGTTAGAATCAATGATTCCAACTAACAAACAGGGCTTAATTATTATCTTTGTTCATTATTAAAAAAAGGTCTTAAAAGTTTATATGTTTTTGGGACACAAACAAGAAATGCAAGGGCTATTTACATTCAAATGGTTCCAACCAAGATGCCAAATAAGAACTTAATTATTACCTTTGTTCATTAAAAGAAAAATGTCTCAAAAGTTGATATGTTTTTAGGACACCAACAAGAAAGGTAAGGGTTATTTACGCTCTTGTAACTATGTTTTAAGTTTATTCAAAAAATATACTTTAAATTTTTAACTTATCAAATGTATATCAACAGATTGTATATAAAACACAGTTTCATTTATTTTCTTGGACAAAACTCAAATATAATGCCCAAAATACCTTGAAAAAATAGAGAAATCCTATATTTAAAATTCCCAAATTCTAAATTTTATCTGTCTCGGTCACGGAAGATAAGGATTTTTTTTTTAGATTCTGAAATAAAATTTGTTAGTCTTTTTTTTAAAAGGTATTTGGTATTTTTTATCTTAATTCAAATTGATAAAAAAAAAAAAAAAAAAAGATCGGAAGTATAGATTGTGAAAAATCCTAAAATACAGATATAAAAAGTAACCCTACACGGAATTAATTGTACAATTTTATAACAAGTTTATAAGTGGAGGATATGTACTTAGACAGAATTGTAAATTATAATTTTGGTTAAAAAAAAGGAAGAAGAAAAGGACGTGGAAATAATTGATATGTTAATGCATATAGTAATCACATATTCTCGGTTACATCATAAATGTCTTAAATCGAACTTCACGAAATACACTAGCAAATTTCCTGTATAGGTTTGGATGATCACCAGAATTCATTTGTCAGCTCT
>CAMOHE010043831.1:1063-37702 GCA_946598075.1 Artocarpus hirsutus | reverse complement strand
TCTGATCATCATGAAAATAATTAAGCTCAACAATTTAACGCTTATAACCATATATATAATAATAATTTAATAAATGAAAATAATTTTCACTTATTACTTTGTGGTTGTTTCGTTTTTTATACTTACCAATGTTCTAAATGAAAAGACCTTGTTTTGTCTTTGTTGGAAAGTGGAAAATGTATTCTCCTTTAAAAAAAAAAAAAAGAGAAGTTTGCAACTAGTCTGAAACTAAACGTCATTTACTAAATGGCACGTGAATAGTGCATTTCTAGTAAGATCAAGAAAAACACATGTCGTAACTGAAGGGAGAGGGAGATAGAGAGAGATGATTTTAGTGGCTAAAAGTTTATTTTCCTAACCACAGATGCTACTAGTCGTTTTATCTCCAAAAAAACGTTAGGTTGTTTCTTTTGGACATAGAAAAACAATTTAGCCTTTTCTAGGTCATGTCCCTAGAGATGCAATAATAGGCTAGGCCCGTAGGCTAGCCTAGGCCCATCCTAATATAGTGACGGGTTAGACCAACGCGGTCTGTCACTGTTCAAGGCATGACCCAGCCCATAAATATTAGTGGATTGGGTTTGGCCAACATTTATTGGCCTATGGGCCGGCCTAACATGACCGATGAAAAATCATGGGGCAAGCCAGCACATCTAGGCCGATAATGGGGCGGCCTATCCCGGTCCGTATAAGGTCTATATAGGCCCACAATGGGCCATCCCACTGAAGGCCCATTGTGGCCCAATTTTATTTAAATATATATATATATATATTTATTTACATTTTTTTATGTTTATCTACTGGTAAACATAAGTATAACCTTCTCTAACAAAAGGCCTCATACATCACATCATGTCAAGCTTTTCTTATTTTTTTAATAATTTTGTAAGCATCTTGGTATAATTATCTTGATTGTACTCTTTTTTTCTTACGAAGGTTGTATTCCATTGGGTTTTCCTTGGAAAGGTTTTTAACGAGCCAATCATAAATAAAATATCCTTTTTAATATTGCCATTGACTATTCAAACTTTTATATTTGTTAACTTGTTTAAAAATTCAAAAATAAAAATAATTTGAAAATTGCATGGTTAGATAGGTTGGCCCACTCTAAACCCATGATGGGCCAAGATGGGCCTACCTATTTTAACTCGTAGATGAGTCGAATAGGCCAAGCCCATTCAAGACCCATGGTACGGCCCAACCTGGCCCACGACACATCCCAGCCTACCCATGTAAAATTGGTCCGTGATATGGGCTAGGCTGAGATAATTCTTATTTAGGCTAGCCTTGCCCGACCCACAAAAGGCCCACAGCCAGCATTGGCCTAATGAGAATGTGCTGGGCCAAGCCATTCTTGCATCTCTACACGTCCCCATTCCCGTAAAGATGGGGATGAAGTTAGGGAATCCCAGCTAGGAGCCTTTCCCATACCTAGCCTAATCCCCACAATAATTGTAACACCCGTTAATTTTCATGTAACGAAAATTGTTAGACAAGTAACGACGTTAAGTATTTTTCCCTTATGATATAATGTTACTAACTATTTTATTTTAAGTATGATGACAGGTGATGGTCACGTGAAATTGATGTGCTCAAGGTGTTTATGTCATTTATGATGTACACACGGTAGATACTAATTGTTTTATTTGTGAGCAATGTTGTGTGTAACACTTTGGTAGGCTGGACTTTCTAATTTGGTAGGTCGAATTATTCCTTTTGGGCGGCATGCCGATGGATTTCATCTATAGGCCAAATTCCATAATTTTGGTAGGCTAGACTGAACAGTCAGCAGGCCGAAAAATGTTGATGAGCAATCAGTAGAAATCTCTCGAAATTTGTGATAATGATGATTATTGTGATTAGATAAAATATTTAGAATAATTGGCATATTTTTGGCCTTTTTCCTTATTTCATACGATGAAATATTTGACTTTTCTTACGATGATTGATTTATGATAAAGTTTCCCCTTTTTAAAGTTTGAAAATTGGTAAGTGGAATAAATCATTTACATTTTCCCAAATTCCCCTCAATCTTCCACGATTATGTATTCTTCTTTTGAAAAATTTGCTGCCATTTTAGAAAAAAAAAAAAAAATCAAACCCCCTCATCATATCACTCTTATTTTCACGTATACTTTCATAAAATCTCTTAGTCTCTCCATTTCCTCCCACTCTCTCCACCTCTTTCTTCCTCCATGATTTCTTCTCTTTCTCTCTGTGACTTACTTGCAAACATTTGAATGAAATATTGAGTTTTTGTTTGGGCAAATTTGAAGGAAACTTGAGAAAAACTCTTTTGAGTTAAGAAACTCTTTCTCAGCTTTTTTGAAATTTTTATTACCCTGTAATCTGACCCCCATAACTCTACCTACAAATTTCTGTTTGTTGTAAAATTTTACTACGATATTCATGTATGTATTATGTAATGTTCCTCAAAATTTCAAACTATTTGGATTTTTCGATATTGAGATATGAATTTTTTTCTCTCTGCCACTCATAGTTAAAATGTTGCTGATTGGTAAAGCTTTGTTTAATCGTGGTCCTTGTTTAAGAGGCAAATGTATTTTGATTTTTACAAAATTTTACATATATGTTCATGTATATATTAAGTTCTGGACTGGAAAGTTTTGTGATGATTTGATGAATATTTTATGAGTTATTGAATTTTCATTAAGACTAGGTTTTATGACTGTTCTATCAGTGAATTTTGGACTTCTTGATATATGACATTTTTGGGTGACTAAATGAATTTATTTGGTGTTGAAACTTTTTGTGCTTCTGTGTATATATGTTATTAGATTGTCATAAAAATTTTAGGGTCTGAGTAAATTTATTTTGTTTGTTTGAGAATGATGATGGCGTGTAACTCACTGCCTGATATGTTTGAAGTTTATTTTTTTCTCTAACTTCTAATACACGTTTTGGATTGTATTGAATTTATTTAAAGGTAATTTTCGGGTATATTATAGTTTTAAGTGTCTATTACATGCAGGATTTTTGTGAAATTATTTTGTGATATAAATACTTTATTATATGAATGTTAGATAGGGCTACTCACTGTTTTGTTTGTACTGGCAAATTCCATGTTTTGATATGTGTGACTTGTTTTGGTTATTAAATATAATTTTTATGACCAACAAAAAATCGTGATAGTATCTTTATATGCTAGCTTTGTGCCTTTAGAGCCGTATGCTTTAATTATGTGTGAATTTTAAGTTATTAAGCTATGAATTCGTAAGGGTCAAGCAGCATTCTCTATTGGCAAGTTTGTTTTAATGTTTTAAAGGTTGAAAAAATGTATTATGGATTAATGTTTTCAAGAAAGAATGTATGTGTGATGTAATATGGTATTGGATGATGTTATGTGGTATTGAATGATTTCATTAAAATGAAAATTAATTTTATTGTATACGGATGTATGACATGAATATTTCAAGAAGTGAGCACATCAAGACCGTAGTGACATCATCTACAATTAAGGTTGAGTAAGTTAATTAAGTATATTCTCACCTGTAACATTATGAAGTTTATGAATTTGAAATCTATGTTTATGGTGGTTTTATGATAATTTCCATGATGATTAAATATGATGTTTCATTATGAAAGTTTTGTTGTATGGTTGTATAAAAGTTTCGTTATGAAAAGTTTATGCATGTTTTGATGATGACGTATTTCAAAGTATAAAAGTATATATATATATATATATATATATAAGTATATATGTATCACCTAAATAAGTGTTGCACACTCATATTTATGTTATATTTATGTTATGATGTCATGTTTAGTTTGGGATTAGCTATCCCTCTCCTCTCATGACAGCACGCCTACATTGATGAAAATGGTGCAACACTTAGGCCCTTAAAGAAAAATAAATGAAGTTTTAATATAGTTAATGTTAATAAAAAATATGTTCTATATGAAACTGTGCCTAGTGCACTATAATGATGATGATGATGATTATAGTTATGACGTTTCATAAAGATGTTCATAAAATGTTCTATGTTGTGAGAAAAAAAATATACTTACTAAGCTTTTGCTTGCTTAGTTTACATCATGTTGTAGATAATACTAAGAAGATTATGGAATAGGTGGAGGGCGAGAACAGGCATGTAAGCTTAAAAGGATCAATTGAAAATAGAAGAATGCCAAGCAGGAGTTTTAAAGTTTTTGAACAATGATTTTATTTATTGTATGTTAAAAATTTTCTGCACTATGTTGAATTGGGACTTTTTTTATATTTATTTGCTATTGTTTTTGCAACAGATTGGCATGCCGTTCATTATTGATCGATCTGCTGATGTTGGTATCGGCCTATCGATCACCCCGTATCGGCCTGGCGATTTTAGTGATTTGAAACCCTGTTTTTGTAAAGCCTCAGATGGCCTATCTGTGGTTGAAGTTCTGACTGCCGGTTGTATTCGGCCTGCCAATGTCTAGAGTTCGACCTACCAAACTGTGAATAAAATTTAAATTATGATTTTTAAATTTTATGTGCATTATGGCTTCATAAACTTGGTATTGATAAACTGTTTAAATAAATATAGAAGATTTTGAAATATTGATTAAAAAAAAGATGTGTGTATGGATTCTAGGATATGTTTGCAAACTATGTTTTAAATTAAAATAGTTTATCTAAATAATACTAATATGGATGAATGTAATAACATTTGTGACATCTGTAAGGAGGCGTTATAATAATATTTATTGTTGATGAAAATTTCAATAATAATAAATAAAAATTAAGTTGCAATTCATACTAAATTTAATCTAAATTCAATGTTTTCACAAAAAGAAACCAGATTTCAACAAAATATAGATGTTGATAATAAATTAATAGTAAGACTAATGAAAAGTTTCTTTTTAATAAATTAATAAAATATATACTATTCTTATATGTATATTAGGGTAGAAGTGAGGCAGGAAGTGCTTCATTCATCCCCACCTTGCCCCTAACTGAGAGACAAGATTTTGTCTCATCCCTACCCCCAATCCTAGAATATCATCCTCCATTCCTGCTCATATCAAGGCGGGTACACATAAGGCCCTATCCTCACAAGGAATATTGTCATCCCTAGTCGAGTTGATGTTTATGCCTCAATGTAAATATGAACTTGGGAAACACTACTGGTGTTTGGGAATGTCATTCCAACTTCTTTAATTGTTAAAATGTAAGTAAAAGCATACTATAGGGTAAAGCTTTTATATGTTATAATGTTTTGGTTCTAACTTATTAGTTCTAATTGCATTTCTAAACGCATTCACACTTTATTATCATTTGTTCTTAGGGGAAAAAAAAAATAATTTGTGTTTTTAAAAATATTAGAATGGTATTTCTTAATACTTTAGAAAATGCCATGATAGTATCAAAGACCCTTTTTGGTCTTTCTTTCTTTCTTTTTCTTTCTTTTTTTTTTTTCTTTTCAAGCTTGGATGGGGAGGGATATAAACTTTTAACTTTTTAGTGGAGTCAGGTGTAGAGTCACCGTTAGGTTATGTCTACAACTATATGGTCATTTTTTTTTAAATTCAGATAAGTTAAATAAAAAGGAGAAAATAGTGTAAAGAACATTTTATGCCTAAAAAATGGGATCCAAAATACAAAAATGATATCTTTAAATATAAAGAAACAATTTTAATATAATTAAAAAATGCAAATATTGGTTCGGGCATTGAGCCAGTAAAACTCCTTGCCGAGTACAATGTTGGTACTTTGGCTATAGGAGGTGTTGGTAATCTGAAAGAACATGAGCCGTCATGAATTTTTTTCATACGATGCCAAGATCTAATTGGACCCTTTTCATCCCGGTACAGATTGGTCCCACCAAGTGGACTCTCTCCTCCCTTGAGCTTGTATGCCACCAATTTAACCTGCTTTTCAGCAAGCACTTCCATGTAATTGAAAAACGTCTTGATGATCTTCAATCAATCGAGAAAATCCTCAATGTGCAAGTGTCCATCAAAACTAGGAATATTAATTTTCATCTCGTAATCATGGTTATCAAAATGAGATTAGGATTTAAAGAAGTTACCCATGTCGCCCAGGCCTCCACGTCGTCATCGTTGGAGGAAGTAGGTGAGTCTCCTTGGATGGTGCGAGGAAGCTCACGGGTAAGCGCGGGGCCCTGGAAAAAGGCACAGTGAATTGGCGCAGCTGTGCTCGTAGCTGACTGTGGGTGGTTAGGAATATGGGGTCCAAATATTGTAACTAGAGCTATTCTAACATATGCAAATACCCGTGTAAACTGATTCAACCGATCCAATCCAATCCATAAAGTGCCGGATATCCAATTATTTATTGATTGGATTGGATGATACTTTCTCAAATCCACATATTTGTTGGCCGATTGTAGAATAGGTATGAAAAGTAATTGGTCCATACTGAGCCGCACTTTATATACTATATATATTAAAAAATATTTTAGCTATCTTTGAATTATGTGTTGATTTATGTTAAACTATGTATGGGATTTACTTTTTAACTTATATAAAATAATTGGTATCCTTATGAGTCTAACTTATGACTTATAAATCTATGGTTTTCAGTTTTATTAATTGTCTAGCTCTAGATTTTTCTTAAAAAATAAAAAAATAAAAACTAATTAGAAAAATTAATCTAAAAAATTATTTTTTTAGAGCTTAAATGACATATTAAAGTTACCAACACAATCTATACTTCTGCAGATTGGATTGGATCGTTTCATATGTTAATTGCGGATTGGATTGGATGCAAGTTTGTGATCAACACATAAGTAGATCGGATTGGTTTGAGTTAAAAAGTGCAGTTTAAATTGGATGAACACCGCTAGTTGTAGTTGAAACAACTATTTTCATTTTCATTTTGCTTTCATAATTCATAGTTTCCCAAACACGAGTTCTCATTTTAAACTTGATGTGATTTTTTATTCTAACTTTAAATCTTTATATTCCAAACACATATTCAAAACTACTGTTTAAACTATACAGTTTAAAATTTTTAAACCATAAAGTTCTAAATCATACCATTCTGACCATACGAACCAGTAGTCTCTGGTAGCGTGTAGTTGGGAACATAGAGATTTCAAACAGGACTTGCAAATTTTGTTGGCACCCATCTTCAAACATTGTTTAGTTGTCCAATGAAAATTCAACATTTATAGATTACTTTTCAAGTTGCGAAGCTTGTTTTATTCAAAGCTCATAAACCAAGTTGGATCTCATCGTGGTGCTACCAATATCCCCGGAATAACCGCTATTATACAGTGGCGGAACCAGAATATTTTTTAATGAAGGGTAATATATAAAAAATTAAAAATAAAATTTTATTGAAACAAAAATATAACTATATATTTCAATAATTGAATGGGGTATAATTATTATTTTTCTTATAAAATAAGAACACAATAGCATATTTAAATTATTTTTTGAGAGCACAACAATATATTTCAATTATTTCATAGGGCCACAACAATATTTTTCATTATTTTGTGGAGACACGGTTGTAACTTTCTTTTAAAATAAGGTGTGTAACTAAAATTTTAAACTATAAAATAGAGGTAAAAAGTTAGATTTTGAAAAACGAGTAGGGGCACGTCAAAACATAGCTCCACGAGTGCCATTAGACCTAATTAAGCGACCATGCCCAACTAGCTAAACCATGACCAACTCCATTACACTTTCATGAATTACCACAGTGAAACCACATAGCATGCTATACTTGGTAAATAAGAAAACAAACGTTTTTGGCAATATAGTTCAAACTATGAAGTTAGAGTTCAAATCAACTTTGTTATAGTATTTTCTCATAAAATTTAAATTTTAAACCAACTTTAATTCAAACTCTTGGTTTAAATGCGTTCCTAAATATGACCTATGCTCCAAGTAGTAATTTCACATTGATTTCAACAAGACCAGCACAATTGTTAATATTTAGGGAAAAGATAAAACAGACATTGCCTATTGATTGAAGAGGATACAATTACAGATAATAATCAGTTGCTGAACCCAAGAAAGACTCGTATGCTTTTTAAAAGAGCGGTTGGAAATTGAAGATGTTGGTTTCCAAATTTAAAGGTCAAGACCACTAAAAATTCTGTAATATTTGTAGAGTAATTCCACTCTAGTGCTATCATACTTCATTCTTTGGTCCAGCAAAATGCATTGAAAAAGTTTCATTTTTTACAACTATTTAATTCCATAGTTCTGTAAGTAATGTTAGTGTTGTGTAGTTTTCCAAATTTGCCAAACTTTTCCCTAAATTTCTTCAAAAGACTTCGGATATTAGACAAAATTAGTTTTAGCTAAAATTTTTGAGTTGCAATAATATAAAACTTTCATATGCTATAGTATTTTGTTCTAACCACAGCTTCAACGATACATACCATAGAAATTATATGGATCTATCCATTTTTACCATCAATGCCTACAGCAAAGATAACCCAAGAATTCCCCAATCTCCATTTGTCAATAAAAAACTTGCATTACTTGCACACTTTAAACGCCTTAAAAAAAAACAAAAACAAAGGCCTTTTAAATAGCACATGCACAAGCACAACCAAGTGACATCTCAAAAAAGTTAAAAAAAAAAAAACAAATCTAAAAAGAAAAATAAACCACGAACAAGAGAGAAAAGGGTCAAGATGAAAAGAACCTCATAACTACAGATATATAAATAAATAAATAAACAGAGAGAGCAAAAATATATTCAAAAAATTTAAAAAGAAAAGTGCCGCTATAATACTTAACTCGATACAAATGAATTTACAAAAGAAAAAAATATATAAAAACCTATATAGCAGAGAGAGAGAATCAAAGTTTGTATCACGACTTAGAGAGAGAGAAACACACACACACACACACATACACGTTACGTAATCCCTTTTAAACAGATGGATAGAAAATCGTTGAGAGGAATGAATATAGTATATTTTGCTTGCAGTGTACTAATAGAAATGTCACGCTATACCTTTTATTATTTATTTTCTGACATAAGAAAAAGTGGGAAACAAATTAATATTTTTGGCATTCTTAGGGCCTCACGAGACGGCTATAACAACAGCAACAAAGAACAACATCGTACTTTCCATCGATGATCGATCCGTACAGACCACTCACGAAAGGGCCTGCATAAAACAACTCCAAAAACGTCAATTGTATCAAAACTTAATTGGCTCATGATTTGATCTCGCCATTGTATAAATAGCCCAAATTATCAAGCTATTCTCAAACTTAAAGCGAAAAAAGAAAAAGAAAAAGAAAAGAGAGAGTCATTATCAAACCAATATGGCTTCAGCAACATCGTCAGCTCTCACAATTTTCTCACTTGTAGTTATCTTCTCATCCACCATCACAATGGCTGCGGATCCTGACATCATCACGGACTTCGTACTCCCTCCGAATGTGACCGACGTCGACGGAGCCTTCTTCACCTTCATCGGCCTCCGATCCCTGGTCATGGAAGACCCGCTTGCGACCTTCAATGTAACAAAAGTAAGCATGAAGGAGTTCCCGGCTCTCAACGGGCAAAGCGTCTCGTACGCCGTTCTCGAGTACCCTTCAGGGACTGCTAACCCGCCGCACGCTCATCCCCGTTCCGCCGAGCTCCTCTTCCTCGTCTACGGCACTCTGGAAGTGGGCTTTGTCGACACGACTAATAACTTGTACACTCAGTTTCTGCAGACCGGCGACATTTTTGTGTTCCCCAAGGGACTAGTGCACTATCAGTTCAATGCTGACCCGAAATATCCGGCGGTAGCGATTTCGGCCTTCGGAAGTGCCAGCGCCGGCACTGTTTCGCTTCCCAACACTTTGTTCGCAACTAATATTGACGACAATGTGTTGGCTATCTCTTTCAAGACTGATGTTGCCACCATTCAGAAGCTCAAGGCTGGTCTTGCTCCAAAGGCCTAAGGACATGCATGACGATATAAAGATTTTTATTTTTTTACTTACTTGGAGTTGATTAATAATCTCGTCCTACTTGCTTGTGGTGTGTTTATTTTTATCTTCAATTTGTTTATGTTTTGATGTTGCTTCGATTTTGATCTCAAAAAGTTTATGCGACAATAAAAAAATGCCCTTGTTGTGTGAAGGTTGTGGTCTTGTAGGTTTTCAAATATAATCTTAAAGAAAACATGTAGAATCTTGACAAATACGGAACCTATATAACAAAAATTTTTATAAAACTTTTAAAAAATATATTAATTAAACTGATATATATATATATATATATATATAATTTGTTTTTATCTAGTTGAAATGATAAGATCAGAGGTCTTTTAACAGGAATTGTTGTCCATATGAAATCATTGTCTTTCTCTATACACACAGCCAATATAGGCCCATCGCCGCACACTTTTTTTCTTTTTTGAAATGTTTTATATGTATGTAGGCGTGCATCATTGCGTTGTTAACAATAGTCCCCACTTAAATACAACCTTCAAATTCTAAAGTCCACTGCCAGCCAATCGATAGCAGTAATAAAAGGAAGTATTGTTGACCTTGGGATTAAAAATATTGGTGATCTTTAAAAAAAAAAAGGGGTTGAGACAACATATTGTATATCTATTAGCTTATCGGCTTCTAATATTAGCTTTAATTTTACATGTTGTTATTGCAACAGTGGCGAGAAAATTTCTGTTATGAATTTTGTAAAGAATCGATTACATAATAGAATATGATCAATTTATAAATGACAATTTACTTATATATATATATAGAAGACATTTTTCAATAGTCTTGATAATAAAGTTATTATGAAACATTTTTAATGTATGAAAACCTATCAGGACAATTGTAATACATTAGTATATATGGATTTTGATTAAATTTTTATTTTAGTTATTAGTCCCCGACAACAATTTTTAGCTCTACCCCTACACACACACATATATGGGAGAATTAGACAAAGCACAAAATTTTTTGTTGAAACCACTGTTTTTCCTTTTAGGGTGTGAGAGGGGAAAAAACTCATCGATTCTGCTTGCGATTAGGAAGAAACAATCAAATAAGGCCGCCATTGTCGCCGAAGAACAACAACCAAACCCTAGTTTAGAGGTGCCACTGATACTAAGCACCATCATTAATAAAAGATAGGCCTCACTTGTGGGTCCCACACTATGAGACCTACCTTTCTATTAGTGGTTGGTGATTAGCACCGTTAGTGCCTTATAGTAATGGTCCAAGGTAATGGATTGTTTGGGACCTTTTTTTCGGGTTTTTTTCGGCATAATTGTCTCTTAAACTTATAACAAATTTGCAATTTACCCTCTAAAATTTTATTTAACAATTTACCCATGAACTTTTAATTTTGACAATTTATACCTAAATCTTGCAAATCAATTAATTTTTGACTGAAATTAACATTTTATTTTTATATAGATTATTACTTAAGAGCATAAATTATCTCTTTCTTTTTTAATCATGTTAACATGATCTATTTCTAAAATAAATTAAGGTGTTTGATAAATGAGTTCAAACTTATCAATTTGAACTCAAATATTACAGCATGTAAAAGTTTCACACTATTCACCATTTAAATTCATGAGTTTAAACTTATTTGCAAAATGCATAGAAAAAGGTAATTCAAAACTTTCTATTTTTGTAGAACTTAATTAAAGATAATCACCAAAAATTTAGTAACATTTTTTAAGAAAGACATTCTATGCTCTTAATTAAAGGCCATTTGAAAATCAAATCACAAACTTCCCTTAAAAAATTAATATGGTTATCAAATTTTCTATCAATTTGTAAATTTTATACAAAAAATATCAAGATTAAGAGTTTAGAAAGCAAATTGCAAACATATGAATAGTTCACGGCACAATGGTTCAAAAAGCCTCTTCTTTATTGATACAATGCTCTTTTATTATTATTATTATTATTATTATTATTATTATTATTATTCTGAAACTACTTCTTGGGGATGAGCCACAATTTGGATTGGTCATATTATCAAACACTAAGGCAAAAGCAAGTTAGGAAGCTAATGGAAGTTTTGCATTAGTAACAGCTAACCAAATGAACAAAACAAATTAGTATATAGAGTTTTAATAACGAGCAGTATCACCAAACACTTTCCTAGAGCTAAAAGATATGCCTTACCAATGCCAGAAATGGTTATGGCCATAGCTAGAAAGAGACTTGCAAATTCATTAAAGGGAAAAGAAAAAAAAAATTTGAAGAATTTGGAGGCACCTAAAAGACATGAAAGCAATGTAAAAAGATCAGCTCCTCTGTTTTCTGTGCACAACTTCACCAGCTGTGGTGACAAAATTGTTACCTACTAGCAACAAAAACACGAGTTACAAATCAAATTAGTAGACACAACATCTCTTCAGGTATTAGGTATTGAACCACAATTAACGGCGAAACACTGGAACACTTGCTACCTCTAGTGAGCTGACTGTGTGAGGCAGGAACCCATCGACGACTTCCTTCAAAAACACACACCCCTAAAAAACACACCCCCGAACAGAAAGGGAAGTCAAGAAAGAAGGTTGTGAACCCCTTCCGCAGAATTTCTTAACTTGATGACCTAGATATTCCTAATTGCGCCTCTTTTGAGTAGGAATATATTTATTTATATAACACATGTTATTTTTAACTAGTATAATTGTGTCAAATTTAAATATTACTATACCAATTTAATTTGCATAAATTTTGTTGCATTGAAAATTTAACTTATTTTATTTTTACTATTTTTTAAATTTTTTTCTTTTTCTACACATATTTGACATAATTACCAAAATGTCCCACATTGCTCTTTCTATTTACAAAAATACTATTTTGGAATTTTCTTCCAACATCAACTGTGAAAAACACCAAGGAGACAACTCTCCTTCAATTCCTCCATATTGCCCACTTCCATGTCTTCCACCTTCTCTTTCTTCTTTCTTTTTTTTTATTTCCTTCACTCGTCTTTCTCTCTACTTCTCTTTTCTTTCTTCTTCTTCTTTTGATGCTTCTCTTCCACACGGTAGCCTAACGCCTAGAGAACACAACAAGTGAGGATTTTATGATCACATAATGTTTTTGAGTTAAGTTTTAAGATAGATTTTCAAAACTCAAACTTTGATTTAAATTATGATTTGAGTATAAAAATTGTTAGAAATTAGTTTATGATAATTATAGATTGTTTATGCATCATTTTTATGCTTAAAAGCTGTCAAAAAACCTGAATTTGAGGGGAAAAAAAAATCAAATTTTGAAAGTTCTGTGGAGTTTTTCCAGTGGTTCAAAATCGGATTTTGGAAGTTCTGTAGAGTTTTTCCAGGAAGATAACATGCCGTTTTCCTCTTTTAAAGAAAACGACATGTCTTTTCTAATGTTTAAGCTTGTTATCATTTTGTGCAAAACAACGTCATTTGATTAAAACATCACTTTAAATCCTGCACTATAATGAAATAGAACCTGCAACCTCTTGTAAGTTTACCACACTTCCAACCGTTGTAATGTGTCAAATTTATAGCATCTTTTTTTTTATATATTATTTATCAACTGAGGCCAATCTAAATACAAAACTTTTTAGTTTATTTGTTTTATTTTGAAATATTTTAAATTTTAAGTGTTTTGTACTTTAAAATTAGTTTTAAAAAACTTTGGACTGAAGTATAGGTCATTGTTTATTTTTACTATAATTAAAATTATGTATTAGAATTTACATGTATATTTTGAGTATATATATTCATTAGAAGGCCAACTAATAAAATAAAATGACATAATTATGATATATCTGTTTTAGTTAAATTTAATCTTATCATGAATCAAGGTCAAGAACATATTTAGAGCAAACATCATGGAGATAACAAGTTAGAAGTTATCTATACATAATCCAGTCAAAGAGGTGGGGCTTCTATTATTCAACTTTTATGAGGTTAGTGGTGGGACTTGCATAAAGACAATTACGATTTGCCAAATCTCACTTGGAAGGAGTTCAAGACAATATTTTGAAAAACATATGTTCCCCAAGGTCATCGACAAACGATGCTCTGAGAATTTGAAAATCTGGCACATGGTGACATAATAGTAGTAGAATATCAAGCTCGATTCATAAAATTATCTTGTTGCAGTCTTGGAGCTATAATCAATCCACTAGCTAGGTGTGAAAGATTTCGGAACAACCTAAGGCTAAAGATCTGCCATATAATTGCCTTAACTCCTTTGACCAAATTTCTTAAGTTATTTGCTGTTGCTCAACATGTAGAAACATAGCTAAATAATCCTTATGGGGAGTATGAAGGATCTGGTGGGCACATGAGGAAGAGGAATAAGAAGGAGAAATCACAAGGACATCTTTACAAAATAGTGGTCCTAGTGGCAGTAATGGGTCCTCGGGTAAGAGACCTTTCTAACCATATGCATGTTACATTTGTGGACAAGTGGGACATTTAAAACGAAACTGTCCAAATTGTCAAGCACAATCATCCTTTGCTTCCAAGGACATAAACATCACCCTTTTCACATGACGTATATATACATTCTTTACCGTTACAGTTTGGGCTTACATTTTCTAACCATGTTTTTCAATATCACATTATGCAAAATATATCAAAACCAATTGACCACGATGTACAATATAGGATAGGTCTTCATTATTATGTTACAAGTTATGTCAAATCAAGTTGGCCACATGGTATACTATAGGACGGACCTATTCTAAGTGATATTTATATAATAGTATAATCAACATAATATATATATATATATATATATATTATCTTGCAAAATGAACAACCAATTTAATTTAAATAAAATCCTAAAAAAGTTAAGTAATAGAATCCCTATCTCTTTGACAAGATTATCTACAGATAACTTTCAACTTGTTATCGCCACCACATATGCTTCAAATACATAATTGATCTTAATTCATAATAAGATTAAATTTAACTAAAATAGCTATATCAAAATTATGTCAATTTTTCTTATTAGTGTGCCTTGTAATTAATATACTCAAAATATGCATATCAATTCTAATGTATAATTTTAATTATAGTAAAAATCAAAACTGACTTATACTTCGATCCAAAGTGTTTCAAAACTAATTTTAAAGTAAATAAATTTAAAAATAAAAATTTTTATATTTAGGTTGCCCTCGTTCTAATTGATAATATATAAAACATATGCTATAAATTTGACACAATATAAGCCACAGTATAATAGTTGGAAGCGTGGTAAACTTACAAAAGGTTGTAGTTTCTGCACTATAGTAGTGCAAGATTTAAATTGATTTTCTTTAACAAATGACGTCATTTAAAATCCGATTTTGAACATTGTTTTCTCAAATTCTAAGTTTTCTAATAACTTTCTAAGCATAAAAATGATGCATAAACAATCCACAGTTATCATAAACAAATTTCTAACAATTTTCATATTCAAGTCATAATTTAAATCAAAGTTTAAGTTTTAAAAATCTACCTCAAAACTTAGCTCAAAAACATTGTTTGATCTTAAAAATCCCCCTGCATCTTAGATCTATGAGTTGATGAAGCTTTATTTGAGTGTTTTTTGTGAGAAAATGAATGAGTTTTAACCTTTAAGTTCTTTGTGTTATTTGGGTTATGGGCTGCCATGTGAAAAAGAAGCAGCAAAAGAAGAAGAAAATGAAGAAGACAAGGAAGAGGGAAATATGGAAGAACTGAAGGAGATTTGTCTCTTGGATGTTTTTCACAAATTAGGTTGAAAGAAAATGCCAAAATTACATTTTTGTAAATAAGTAAAATACAAAGGGGTATTTTGGTAATTTTGTCAAATAGATGTAGAAAAGGAAAAATTAAAAAATACTAATAATAAAACAAGTTAAAATTTTCAACGCAACAAAATTTATGCAAATTGAATTAGCACACTAATATTTCAATTTAACATAATTATACCCGTAAAAAATAATGGGCGTTAAAATTCTATCTTCCTTAAAAGAAATTTCATCCTTAAAAGTTATATATAATAGAGATGAATATTAAAATAGTTAGGGTTATTTTTCTCACGTCTTTAACTTGAGCTCCTAAGTTGCTTCCTCAATCTCATGATGTGGCGGCCTTTTACTAGAGAAATTTCATGACAAAGCAAAATCTTGCTTTGCAATCTAATATCTGAATAAGAACTTCCTCGTAAGTCATGTCACCTTCGATTGGAACATTCGTCCACATGATAACATACGATGGGTCAGGCTCATATTTCCTCAGCATCGACACATGGAATACATTGTGCACATGAGACAATTGAGATGGTAGATCTAGATGATAGACAAATGATCCAATTTGTTCGATGATCTCAAATGGTCTTGTATATCTCCAAGCCAGCTTTCTTTGAACACCGAAACAAGATACAATACGCCTTCGCGTCACTTTCGAAAATACATAATCTCAAACTATGAACTCTAATGATCATCTTCTTTTATCTGCATAACTCTTTTGTTGGCTCTATGCGATTTTAAGATGCTTATGAATAATTCAAACCTTATTATCTATTGTTTCCTTTATGAACTGTAGCCCAAGATTAATGTACTCTCCCTTTTTAGCCTAACATAAAGGACATCTACAAGGCTTACCGTACAAAGCCTTATATGGAGCCATCGTAATACTTGCTTAGTAGCTGTCATTGTAAACGAACTCAACATATGGTAATTGTGCGGCCCAATTTGTTCCAAAATCCAAAGCACAAGCATAAAGCATATCTTCAAGAATCTAGATAAGACGCTTAGATTGACAATCTATCTGAGGATGAAAAGCAATACTGAAATTTAGTTGAGTTCCCAAGACTCTTTGTAATCCTCTCGAAAACTAAGATGTGAAACATGTATACCGATCAGAGACTATTGACATTGATACACCATGCAATGTCACTATCTTCTCCACGTACAACTGACATAGTTTTTGAAACCTTATAGTCTGTTTTGATAAGAATGAAATGGGTTGTCTTTGTTAGGTGAACCATAATTACCCAAATAGTATCGTGTTGCAACTGAGTTCTTGGAAATCTCGTGACAAAATCCATTGTTACATGATCCCATTTCCATTATGAAATGGATAAGCTTTTTAGTTCACCACTGGGTTTCTGGTGTTTGGTCTTGACTTGTTGAAATGTCATACACTTAGATATGAAAGTTGTTATGTCTCATTTCATTCCATGCCATCGGTATTGTTGTTTTAAATCCATGTACATTTTAACACTACCCAGATGAATAGCAAACTTTGAGCAATGTGCTTCTTCCAACACTACATGTGAGAGACAGAGATCTTCTGGCATAACTAACTCTCCTTTGTAAAAAAGAAATCCTTCCAAACCTATTTTCTATCCATCCAATTGTTCATCATTTTGCAATTGTTCTCATATCTTACATAGTCCTTCATCATGCCATTGACCTTGTTAGCCTTGTTGGACCAAAGTAGGGGCAGCTATTAAATTCTATGCAAAGGTCCTATCATTACCCTCATGTAGCTGCAAATCAAATTTGCCAATGGTGAATATTCATATCCAATCCTCCATGGATAAATTGGCCATAATTCCAATATTGTTGCAGCTCATCAGGAAATCTGCTACCACGTTTGCTTTACTATAATCATAATCTTCTATGTACTCGACCCACCTTTGTTGTCTTATATTGAGATCCCTCTAAGTAAACAAATACTTCAAGCTTCGATGATCAGTGTAAATCTCAAATCTTACACTATAAAAGATAACATCTCCAAATCTTAAGTGCAAAGATCACAACAACTAAATTAAGATCATGTATAGGATAATTCCTCTCATGAGGTTTGAGTTGTCATGAAGCATACACAACCACACGACTATGCTACATCAACACACATCCCAATCTATTTCCTGAGGCATCTGCATACACAATGTAAGGCTTCTCGTTATTAGGAATAACAAATAAGGATCCGCTAATAGGTCTATGCTTCAGTTTCATAAATGTTTCCTCACATTAATCATTCCACAAGAACTTAACATCTTTCCTGGTAAGCCTTGTCAATGGAGAAACAATTTGGGAAAAATTCTTCATAAACCGTCAATAATATCCTGCTAACCCGAGTAAACTTCAAATCTCTAACACATTCTTTGGTCACTCTTAGTTCAACACAACTTCAACCTTAGATGGGTCCATCGACATGCCTTTTTCAAAGACAATAGATCCTAGAAACTTGACTTTTGTCATCCAAAAGCCACACTTTTCTTTGTTGGCATATAGGCAATGTCTTTCAATGTTTGTATAGTAATCCTTGAATATTCGGCATGTTCTTCTTGCGCTTTAGAGTAGATCAATATATCATCTATGAAAACAATGATAAATTAATCTCAGTAAGGTCAAAGGCTAGAGCATTTATTAACCCAAAAAGCAATGACAAGAAATCGTAGTGTTCGTAATGAGTTCAGAATGTCGTCTTTAGGGCATCCTCCTCTTTTATCTTCAATTAGTGGTATCTAAATCGTAAGTCGATCTTTGAAAAATTTTAAGATCCACCCAGCTGATTGAACAACTCATTAATGCAGGGTAAGGGATACTTGTTCTTAATGGTCAGTCGGTTGAGCTAGCGATAATCTATATAGATCTTAACTAGCCATCATGCTTTTTTACAAAAAGCATTGAAGTTCCTCAAAGTGATGTGCTTGCACGAATGAACCTTTTTTCCATCAATTTATCTAAGTGTTTCCTCAACTCAACTTTTTAGCAGGAGCCATTTGACATGGAACGATGAAACATGTGCTACTCCCGGAACTAAATCAATGACAAATTCAATTTCATTGTCAATAAAAGTCATGGCAAATTGCCTGAAAATACATCTTGAAATTCATCCACTACTGGAGTATAAGAAGGGGAATCTCTTGTCTTTAATTCTCCTTTTGTAGCAAAATCACCCTAAGACTTTTGAAATTCCTTCCTCCTCTAATACATGCCCTCAACATAAATATTGGTGTTACAATTCCTGTCTTGGCTTGAAAGTCCATGACTTGCCCATCATTGGTGAACAAAGTGACACGCTTCTGATGGTAGTCTACTGTAGCAGGGTATTTAGCTAACCAATCCATGCCTAGGATTACATCAAACTCCATAATTGTTATCACATATGAGTCAGCTAAGAGTCTATAGTCTCCTATGGCTATATAAACTGATTTACAAATCATAGAAAGCTTAATTATACCACACATCGAGGTACCACAAGCTAACAAGGAATTACAGGTTTCAATCTTTTATTGTAATATAAGAGCAAATGATATGGATATGAATGGATGGGTAGTACCAGTATCAAATAACACATGAGAATGTAAGTGAGAAATATGAATGATACGGTCTACCACAAAGTTGTCAACTTGTTTGAATTAATTAATAGTGACTGTAATAGCATATGCCTGAGCTAAAGATTTCCTTTCCCATTGTTTCTCTTTCCACGGTTTTCTTAGCTACTACTTGCATTATTATTTCTTCCTCGGATATAAGGTCATTGATTAACAGAAGCCTATGGAGTAGATTGAAAATTCTGACTTTGTTGAAAACCCAATCTTTGTGGCCGCTATTGGTAACAATATTGAGGTTAGAGTCCACAGGGCCAAGTTACTAAAGCATATGAAGTTGGTATATTCTACTATGAAACTACACGACTTTGGTTTCCTTTGCACATAGCACAACCAAACAAGACATTCTAGGCAAAGTTTACATCCTTAGATACGAATACCTTAAAAGAAAAGAGTAAGAAAATGTAACGCTTTCTTGGATTGAAAGTCCTTAAGGGTCTACACAGAGGTTTCCATCTTGGTGAGAACCCGAGACATCAAGTCCCTTACCCGACAACAAAACACCAGTTGTCAAGCGCACTCTTCAGGTTATTTGTCTACCAATGATATATAGATGTAATTGTTACGTGGATGCTTTATAATGCTGTTTAATTATGTATGTATGTGTGTGTATATATATATATTTATAGGATACACAAACTCTGTAATTATTAACTGATATGCATCCATTAGGAATGGACATAATTAAGCATAAATATTATCAACATGATAATGTAATGAAAAAGTAAACTGATAATGTAATGAAAAAGTAAACCAACCATGCAAGCCCAAATACAGTAATTAATAAAACCAAAGGTCGGATAATAGTTTTCCTACTAAGCATGTCAATACTTATGCCCCTATTACTTTACTTCTCACGTGGTGTTCGGCGCAATTTGTCCAACAAGGAATAGACGTCAAAACTGCTTGTGACATATCGCAATCTTTATTATTATGTACAAGTATTTTTCATTGAGCATGTAAGCCTCCTCAACTTTCGATGTTTAGATGTAAAAAAAAAATTATCGACTGGGTGTATGATGATGGTTGTATTTAATAAATGATGCTACGTTAAAACATGTATGATATTTAATTAATACTGTAATTGTATATTTTAAAGACCCATGGGTAACATTTGAACCTTTTGAAAGTAATATTATTATATTATATTTTAAATAATTACTACTAACCCCACTTAGGGGTATAACAATTTATTTGTTCAAATCTCATAAAGCAAATTGGATTGCACAGAGGGGCTATCATCCCTGGTATAATCGTATAATAACAGCATTATATCCAATTGACTGACCATTCCCAACGAGCTAAACCATGACCAACTCCATTACACTTCCTGGAAACCCAAGTAAGCTAACAAACATCAAAGGAACAGGCGGCATAACTTAACAGAAAATTGGTTGAGTCCAATCTGGGCAATCAGTAGCCACCTTTGGAGCGTACAATCTCAGATGTGAAGGCTACATCATAATTTAGTTCAAAGTTTTCCTAAATGGGGAGGCCTCAGGTTAATATGCATAGCTCTTGTAGAAACACTATTGAATTACCACATGTAATTTCATAGCATACCGGGCAAGGAAAACAACAAACTTTTGACATGGTAGTTCAAACCACTAAATTGAGGTACAAATTAATTTTGATACAAGTATTAAAATTTGAATTTTGAACCAATTTTGGTTCAAACAGTGGGTTTGAAGTACGATTCCAAATGGCCTAAAAATAACAAAGCAAATCAGGAGAAAATAGTCCATGGGATAAACGCATGACCCAAGTAGCAATTTCACATTAATTCCAACAGGACCAATACAATTGGCATTATTCAGGGAAAAGATAAAACAGACATTGCCTATTGATTGAGGAGACTCAACAAAGACTCGGCTCTTTTATATTTTGTTGACTATATGATTCTTAGCTACAAGAGCATAGGCAATCAGGCTAAATACTATTATTGCACAAACTTCTAACCAACAGAATACTAATAAGAAACAAATTAAAACATTATATAGTCACAGATTTATCAAACTGAACCTTTAGTAGTGAGAATTCCATGATTTTGTTTTCCAAATTAAGAGGTCAGGACCATTTAAAATAAGCTTTGTAGAATACTACCAGCCTGTAGTGCTGTGATATTTCATTCTTCGGTCAAGCTTGTAGTTCTGTCATTAATGTTAGTATTGTGTAATTTTCCACATATGCCCTTTTTTACCTTAATTTCTTTCAAAAGAATTCTAGGTGTTTGACTCATTGCTTTGAACTAAAACTTTTGGGCACATGAGAGCTTTATAAAGTTGTTGATTCAAAACCAAGCCCACAAACCCTATTAATTTTCAACAACACATACAATAGGAAATTTATGGATTTGTCCATTTTTACTGCCCAAGAATTCCGTAATCTTCGCTTCTAAATGACCATCGGGTTGTCAAAAATTTTCCCCTCGATAAAAATGGACAACGAAATGAGATCTTAGCACATGCACAACAAAATATCTCAAAAAGAAAAAAAAAATAAACATAAAAATAAAAAATTAATCACGAACAGGAGAGAAAAAGATTCCTATTTGAATTTTCTCAAAACTGAGTCAGCAAATATATATATATATATATATATATTCAGAAATTAAAACGAATGGTCCCAATACGGAAGAGAGTGAATCAAAGGCTCAGATAACCAATTTCTCGTACAAAGCAAGGGAAAGAAGATACCGCGGCTGCCATGGCTGCCACCGACCACCGTTAGCCTAGTGGAAAGGGACAAAACCGTCATTTTCCACAGGTTCATCCGGATCGACCCGCCGGAAACCGGATCCTCTTCTTCCCCCACACAGTGCCCGAGTTTTACAGTCTGCAAAAAATCATCAACGCCTCATCATTGACTTAGGAAGAGAGAGAGAGAGAGAGAGACAAACATATATATATATACACACACACACACACACACACACATATGGGAGAATTCGACAGAAAGCACAAAACTTTCTGTTGAGACCGCAGAACCAAACGGACCCTTAAGAGTTTCTTTTTTTTTTTTTTTCCTTTTTGAGGTGTGAGAGAGGGAAAAAAAAAAACTCATCGGTTCTGCTTGCGATCAGGGAGAAACGATCGGATAAGGCAGCCATTGTCGCCGAAGGACAGCAGCCAAACCCTAGTCCGTGTTGGTTCTCCATGAGAGCAAAACCTCATTCTTAGACTGCCGACCCTCTCTGAGTCCATCTATCGCCCTTGAGCTCCAATTATAAGCCCAATCCAAACTCTTTGCATTCCGATTATGTCCTTGGCAGTGCGTCTGGATCGTGGAATGTTAGTGGGGTTATGATGGTAAATGGGAAAAAAGACGCGTAAGAACCAGAGGAAAGTAATATATTGTTTGGAACCTTGGGTTTTTTTTTAACACTTTTTTTGGACTTTTTTTGCACAGTTGTCCCTTGAACTTATAACAGATTTACAATGAGAAAATTGAATGCTATGCCACACTATTAAAAGCTGTTTTTTCATATATAAGTGGAGAAAAATGTCACTATTTTTAAATAAAGTTAAACGTGATTTAAACTTTCAATTTATGATTAAGGTGGAAGGACTTACAACTAAATAAGCTGCTCTCATTTGTTAACTTATATTTATTTATACTATATTTAAAAAAATTTAAGTCACATTTCATTTATATTACATGCAACGAGGGAGACATAATTTGATTTTAATAGGGGCACAATTGAAAACAACAATTTTATATAATAGAATTATATAAAAGGCAAGAAGAGAAGAGAAGATAATCTCATGTGTTTCATAATAGTGCTTAAAATATTTTAAATTCGAATATGGATAAAATGGTTTGGGGTTGAAGTATTTTTGTTAATATAAAATTAAAAAAAAAAAAGAATTGAAAGTCGTTCAATTTGACCCAAAAAAAAAAAAGGAAAAGAATCCATTTTTGGGCATGTTAAAGAAATTAGGGGAATGGAAATGAAATCGTGGAAAAAAAATAAAGAAAAGAAAAAAGAATCTGACAACAAAAATTATGAGAAGTGCAATTATACAAAACGTCCTGATAATTTAGGAGGACAAAGAAAGGTTATATCGAGGACAAAGAGAGGTCATATTTCTAATACACCCGTTTAAGATTATAGGGTGCCCTCAGTAGACATTACCAGGCTCTACGTCAGATTACATCTAAAGTTATATAACAAATAAACATATATAATATTTATAAAAAATAATCTTAAAAGATAGAATTTATAAAAATTCTTCATTTATAATTTACTTTCTAAACTTTTAATTTTAACAAGTTGCGACTAAATCTTAGAAATCAATAGCAAATCAAACCTGCATTGATACCAATTTTTTTTCAAAATTAACATCTAAGTTTTATATAGATTATTAATTAAGAGCATAAATTATCACTTTTCTTTTTAATGAATGTTAACCCAATTTTATTTTTAAAACAAAAATGAGGTGTTTTGCAAATAAATTCAAACTTATAAATTTAAACTCAAATATTATAGCATGTGAGAGCTTTGTATTATTTACTATTTAAAATCATGAGTTTGAACTGATTTGACAGATACATGGGAAAAATTAATTCAAATTTTCTATTATTAAAGAACTTAAAAGAAGATAATCACAAAAAATTTAGTTAACATTTATTAAGAAAGGCATTACATGCTACCTTATGAAAATCAAATGACAAACTTCCATTAAAAAATTAATATCTTTCTCAAATTTGCTATTGATTTGTAAGCTTAAACACAAAATGTCAAGACTTAAAAGATGAGAAAGCAAATTGCAAATATACCAAAAGTTTAAGGGACAATGGTTCAAAAACCCTCTTCTTCTTTTTTTTTTTTTGTCCAATCTTCTACAAACACAAATGAGAATATTTATGTCAAAATTCCACTAAAAAAATTATTATCGTTATCAAATATGCTACTAATTTGTAAGTTTTAGATATAAAATGTCAAAAATAAAAGTTTAGAGAATAAATTACAATCGTATGAAAAGTTCAAGGAGCATTGATAGGGCCCGCAATACAGGTTGCTACATAATGACACGACACGAATCCGACAAGTTTTTTTACGGGTTAGTATCGAAAATTTTGACTATAGGTCATTTTAGCGTCGACCTGAAACTGACCTGTCAAAAAACGGATCGTGTTTGAGTCAACTAGTCTGACACTAAAATGACTCGTTTCTGACCCGTATTTAATTAATTAACTTTAAACAAATTAATATTCTTTCATATATAATATAAGCCCTTAAAAGATTAAACCTTACCTCTCTTATCACTCATCTTCTTGTTGAAGTGGTATGAAACTTTTCTAATTTTATGTTTTTTTTAATATTATATATATTAATGTAGGCAGGTTATAAGCGGATTGCGGGCACAATCGAATTACAGGTCAAAAATAGGTCGCAGGTCATTATTTTTTAACACTGTACATAAGGAACGTGTTGACACGAATCGTGTTCGTGTCAATCTGTATCAAAACGGGTCGTGTTACGATTGAGAATTTTCAACCCATTCGTGTCACAGGTCAAGTTGATGTCAACCTAATTTTTGTAAAAATTAACTCCAACCCGACACTAACTTGACCCGTCAACCGTTTTGCCACCCGTAGGCATTGGTTTAAAAAGCCTCATCTTTATTCGTCCAACCTTCTATACAAACGCAAATGGGGATATTTCTTTATTTTTATTATTTTTCTTTATTTATTTATTTATTTATTTTTTTCAGAAACCACGCTCTGTGAATCCTCAGTCCTGGAGTTTATTTAAATTGAAGCCAAATGTACCTTTTCCACTTTCAAACTCATGTTCAGGAATGAATCTTCTTTTTTTTTTTTTTTCGAAGAAAGGAAAAAAGTAGAGTTTAGTGGTACAAACTTTTCTTGGGGTGAGCCACAATTTGGAGTCGTCATATTACCAAACACTAAAGGCAATAGCAAGTAAGGAAACCAATGGAAGTTCTACTTTGGTGACAGCTAACCAAATGAACAAAACAAATTAATAAATTTAGAGTGGTATCACCAAACACTTTCCTAGAGCTAAATAAAAGAGAAACTTACAAGAATCCTCTACAAAAATCCCAACTTATTAAAAAGTAGCAACAAAAACATGAGTTAAAAATCAAATTAGTAAACACACCATCTTAGTAGACATAGCATCTCTTCAGGTATTAGGTATTGCACCACAATGAACAGCGGAAAACTGGAACACTTGCAATCTCTAGTGCTGACCGCGATGCAGGAACCCATCAACGACTTCCCTAGAAAACACAGCCCCAAAAGGACTGCAAAGTCAGAAAAAAGGTTGCGAACCCCCTGCGGCGAATTTCTAAAGCTGATAACCTAGTATTTTTTTGAGTGGGAACGTCTTCTTTAGTACAAAAGGCTTCATATAAATTGGTGGCACTAGCACCATTTGGAAGCAATGTAGTACTACCTGTAACGTCTTGTATTACTTGGAAGAAAATACAGATAAAGAAACACTTATAGGTAAAGGTATTTCTAAATACGGATCTTCCGTTTAAGGATAGGTGGTACTTTGGCATTTACACCTGGGTTCTCAATCATAGAAATGCTAGCTAGATGTGAACAATCCTGCCCACTTGTGTATGCATTCTGCAAAATTAATGGGTGTGGAGTGAGTTTTTCATGTCCTTCAGGACTCATTCAGAACTTGAAATAAAAAGAAAGTAGGTTGGGAAACCAATTTCGCCCACAAGTCGTTAATACAAGGAACTTCTAGTTCTTACCACAGGATGTAGAGTTTCAAAAACTTGGTTTGCCTCCATTTCCCCATCCCTCTATTCACAGGCAACCAAACGGACAGAATCCAACAACAATATGCCAGATTCACCAAAGAAACCCATAGAGATTTTGTTATTGGAACATCATCAATCACTTGATAAGAATTAAATTAGAAAGGGTAAAATGCCTTATTCTTAAAAGCAGCACCTAAATTGACATAATGCTAATCTTAGAATATTCAAATAGCTAATAAAGATCGAATTTTACCAAGTCACCGCTGATCGCTTCTAGTGTACGACCTAGCAGTTCCACAATCACATCCTTCAAGTGTAAAATGAGTCCAAGTACGATAAAAGGATAAACATTATAGGCATAATATTGCAGTAAATAAAATATTATCAAAACTCTGGACGCCATCACCACTTAAAGAACGAAATACGTCTTCATTGTGATTTTTGAAGACATATTGCCAGCCTTCCTCCATAACATAAAACCACATTTGAGCAAGTAATCATCGAGTTCAGGTAGACATTCAGAAAGCTGAGATCATATAAGCTCCCAGATGAGCAGTAGGCACTAAAAGGAAGTAAATATAAGGCGAGTCTAGCAACAACAGGATCAACTAAGCAGTTCATCACTAATAATAATTGTCTGATAATTATAAGCAGCAACAAACAGACTTGCACTATTTTCAGTAATCCCTAGAGCCAAGGTGGATAAAATTTGGATGCAAAAAGTCACAATTTGTCACATACGTTATATTTGAAGAGATCTCTTTCAAGGTGTTATGCAATAATTTTAAAGAAATATCTAAATTGCATGAACTTTGTACTGAGATCTCCTAGTTAATTATATTACCTGCGAAAACTAATTACTGCTATTAACCTCGTATTAACGTGTCATATTGGGTAGAACCGTTATCAAATCTTGATCTAGCAAACACAACCATATCTTCTATTCCCTCCTCAGAATACCAAAATTTTTTGAATTTCCAATAGAACTTTTACCAACGAGGACACAACAGAAAAGTCCACATACAATGCTGCTAAAGCTGCATACATCTACTGAGTCAACATTTGGTATTTTTTTCCAAAACCAAGTCCCAAAAGTTTCTTCAATAAAATTAATTTCCATGGTAAATTATTAAATACAAAACTGTTCTGAGCTCAGAAATGAATAATACCTTTCCTAACCCTTGTACAAACTCCAGTGATTTACTTGAGTGGATATTGGGAAAGTGTCCTTGTTCGAGCCTAAACATATGCATTTCCATTTGTTTGACAAAAAAGTTCAAACTCATGAAGAATATACAACTATAAAGTAAATTTACGCTACAATATAAAACTCTGGCGCACTAAAACATTTGAGTATTTAAGCTTGAACTCATTTGCCAAACAGCAGATAACCGTAAAACTCAAACAAAAACAAGGAGGAAACAAAGTTAAAAGAGAAAAACAAAATTCTTCAAAATACCACCAGAATTAAAAAAAAAGGAAATTATTGTTTGGAGGCTCAGATTCGCCTTTTCTCAGACAGAGAGAGAGGAGAGGGCATGCGGCTACCAATGGCTGCGATCGAACCGCAGGTCGCCGCACGGAGAAGGACAAAACAGTCATTTTCCTGGAGGTGAATTGAGAGTACAAATTTAGGGTCAATTTGACTTCTAAGCCCGTTTGGTGAATAAATTGTAATAGAAAATTTGAACAAAAAATTCAAATTTTACGCCATTCTCCGGCAGAGCAATCCCGGCCGACCCGCCAGGCAACCGGATCTTCCCCCTCTCACTCCCTGATTTTGTCTGAAAACATCTTCACCACCTCAAATTAGGGTTTCGGATTTAGGGCTTAAACCACATACACACACACATATATATACACACATATATATACACACACAAACGAAGAGAGAGAGAGAGATCAAGAGCAAGCTACAGAAGAGGAGAGAGGAATAGTAAATCATCGGTTCTGCTACAATCAGAGAGAAGAAAGCAGGTAGGGCAGCCATTTGTTTCAGAAACGACCAAGCCCTAAACTGCTGGTTCTTCTCCATGAGAGCAAAGCCTCATACTTAAACTAATGAGCATCTATGTATGAAATGCCTCGGCTTAATTTATATCGCCTAAAACTCTTGTAATCAATTTCTCCAAGACAAACAAACAAACTAGTGTAATCTTCTTTCCGTCCATGCCCTCATCATTGTACACTTTGTTCGATGTTCAAGGGATTGCGTTGCCGCTTTAAAGGAGGGCAGAATAGGAATCCTGAAATAGAGTTGCTGGTTTTTTTTTTTTTTTTTTTTTTCTTTGAGGGAAATAAACTTCCTGGTTCTATGGGAGTAATTTTTTTTTTAAGAAATTAAAATTTAAACATAAAAAATAAAGGAATATTATGAAAAGATCCTCTAAAATTATTTTTTAATTTTAAATTCGATTAAATCCAGAGACTTTAAAAATGAATCTTATAAATAAGACCGAGGGTTTTATTTTAATGTTCTCCTAAAAATAAAAATAACTAATAGGAAATTAGGCCTATAATAGCTAATTAGAAATCACCACACGGCTTATGGGCCCCATTTTTTACAAATACTACCATTTTTAAATTTATCATTTCTGTAAAAAAAAAAAATCTTAAAACATACCACTTTTAGAAAATTAAAAAGACAAAATTGACCTTGGATCTATTAATGGTCGCCTTAAATCTATTACCAGTGGCCTAGAGTCTATCACTAATGACCTCAAGTCTATCACCGATAGACTCAAGTTCATTAGTAGTTAACTTCAAAAGATTATAAACCCTAATTTTTGCATATCTTTTTTCCTTTTTCCCTTTCTTTTCTTTTTGCTGGCGTTGCCAAACCCAAAATTCTTCCCCAAATCCCAAAAAATGAATGAAGAAAGAAAAACAATTTTCTCTTTGTCCAAACAGCAAATTTTGGATTTTCCTAACCACCAAATAGAACAGAGCTTTGATTTTTCCATTCATCCACACAATTTCCCTCCTTCTGCCCCAAACAGATCTTCAAAAATACCAAAAATTGCAAAATAAAAACACAAACAAAAAATTAATAAATAATTCAGTTGATATCCAAACTTTTTAAAAAGATACAATTTACTCCCCAACTTTTTATTTAACTAGGACTATCCGTTTAAAAAAGTGTGAGTTGGTTCTCAGATATTAAATTTGACCATTAAAAAATGTTTTTACCTTTTTAGTAATAAAATACCTAATATGTTTTAAAGAAATTAAAATTAAAGCATAAAAAACATTAAAAAAGGTACAAAAAAAAGAGAGCAATAAATAGAAAAACCTCTATTGTTGTAACACCAGCCAAATTTTCATGTTACGGATTATGTCATATTAGTAACGACGTTAAGTGTTATATTTATGTTATGTGTGATGATATACGATATAATGGTGTTAACCATTTTATTTTAAGTGTTATGACAGGTGATGGTCACGTGGAATTAATATGCTCAAGTGTTTATGTTATTTCTGATGTATATATTTAATGATGATTTTTGACTGATTAGCATATTTTTGGATTAATTTTCCTCATTTTAAGAAATTAAACATTTGACTTTTAATTGATTGAAATTAATTGATAGGATTTCCCATTAAAAAAAAAAGAGATATTGTAAGAAGGAGCTAATTATTGACTTTTCCTAATTTCCTCTAATTTCAAGTGAAATTTGCCCAAGAAAGGATAGCCTCTTCTTGCACGTCATTTTCATTTTTCATGTTAACGCTCTCTCTTTCTCTCTTTTTTCTCTCACCCTCTCTTTTCTTCACGTTCTTCTTCTTCATTTCCCTCTCAATTTTCTTTGTTAATATTTGAAAAATATACTGAAATTTCTTTGGGCTAATTCGAAGGAGTTTGACGTGGAATCGTTTTAAGATAAAAACTCATTTTTTGGTTTTTTTGAAATTTTGAGCACCTTTTAATCCGACTACCAAATATTTCTCTACAAATTTTATTTTGCTCTGAATTTTTAATATGTTATTCATGTATGTGTTATGTGTTAACCCTCAAAATTTCACCTCAATTGGATTTTTTACACTGAGATATGAATTTTCTTCTCTCTGCCACCCACAGAAATTATTGCTGATTTGTTATGTCGCGTAAAAGTGTAGTTTTTGTTCATAATGCAAATGAATCTTGTTGTACATGAAATTTGGCAAATATGTTTATGTATATGTTAAGTTATAGATTGGAAAGTTTGGTGATGATTTGATAAAAATTTTATGTGTTATTGAATTTTCAATTAGACTAGGTTTTGGGACTATTTTATCAAGTGAAATGATGAACTCTTATTATGTGACGCTTTGTATGACTAAATGATTTTTATTTGGTGATGTGAAATTTTGTGGTTCTATAATTATATGTTAATATGTTGTCATATGAGTTTTGAAGTCTAAATAAATTTACTTTAATTGTTTGAGAATAATTATCGCATGTAATTCACTGTTTGAATGGTTAATAGTTATTTTTATCTCTGAAGTCAAACACATGTTTTGGATTATATGGAATTTATTTGGAGGTGATTTTTGGATATGTTGAGGTTCTTAGTGTCTAATGTATGCAGGATTTTTATGGAATTATTTTGGAATATAAATAATTTATTATGTGACTGTTAGTAGGGATTGCTCACTGATTTAAAATTGCTAGCAGATTTTGTAAGTAAGTTTTATGACTTGTTTGAGACATTAAATGGAATCTTTATGGCCAACGAAAAATCATGAAACAGTTCCTGCCAAGTGTGGTGCCTAATTTATGTGTGAATATAAAGTTATTGAATTATGAATTCATGGAGGTCAGAAAATGTTTGTGATGATAGTTTTTGTTCTAATAATTTATGCTTAATGAAATATGCTATAAATTTATGTTTTAAGAGATGAATGTACGTATGATGTTTTATGGAAATGGATGTGATGTTGTGGTGATTAATTCATTAAAAATATATGTTAATTGTCATTTTTAATGAATGTATGACATGAACACAATTTAAAATGAGTACATCGAGACCGCGGCGTCGTCACCTACAAAATTAAGGTTAAGTAAGCTTATTAAAGTAAGTACATTCTCACCTGCAACATGATAAGTTTATGAAAATTTTGAAATCTATGTTTATGATGGTTTTATAATGATTTCTCATGATGATTTTACATGAAGTATTATTATGAAGTTTTTAAGGCATGAAAGTTTATGCATGTTTTGATGATAATGTTTTTCAAAGCATGAAAGTATAAGTATGTATATATGTATCACCTAAATAAGTGTTGCACACCCAATGATATGTTAAGTTATGATATGAAATGATATGATGTCATGTTTGGTTTGGAATTAGCTACCCCTCTCCTCTCATAACGGCGCACCTATGATGATGATGATGATGTTCATAAAATGTTTTAAGTTGTGAGATTTACAAATGTACTTACTAAGTATTAGCTTATTCAAGTTTAGCATCATGTTGCAGATAAAGGTAAGAGAGTTATAGATTAGGTGGAGGACATTGAAGGGCGTGTGAGCTAAGGACGATGATTGCAAACGGAAAACGCCAAGGATGAAGTTCCCTTTTTAAAATTTTCAAACTATGTTTTATAATTTTTTTTTAAAGCATGATTATTTGGACTTTCAAGATTTAAACTATGACATTTTAACTTTATAGTTTTATCATATGGCTTCTGTATTTTAAATTATTGAGATTTATTTTAAGAAATGGATTTTTAACTGTCAGTCGGCTTGTTAACCATTACTAGTCAGACTGTCGAAGAATTTAATCGGCCTGTCGATTGACAAGTATCGGCCTACGTATCCTATTGATTTTAAAACCCTATTTTGCAGAGCCTTGGGCGGCCTGCCGAAGGTTGACCTTCGGCTTGTCGAAGTCTTAAGTTCGGCCTGTCGAACTGTGTATGCAGATTTTAAAAATGTTTTTAAATTTTATTCAGTTTGCTTTGGTATTGATAAACTATTTAAAGAATGTTTATAAATGAGTAATATATTATATATTAACGTGTATATATATATATATATATAATGCATGGATCCTAGGTTATGTTTTCAAATTACCTTTTAATTAAATAGTTTATCTTATAAAAAAAGAATTACGAAACGAATGTAACGACATCTATGACTTCCGTAAAGGAGGGCGTTACAATTGTTTTCTAAAACTCAACAACAAAGGATCAGAGGCTCTGATTTAGGCAACTTTTCTTCATTCTTTTGCAAGAGTTGATTGACTATTTGCAAACAAAAGAAATAACTACATTTCCCCAATTTTAGATTTTGTTTGGCCCTTTTTTCAAATTTTTCCTACATATTATCATAGACAACTCTCAATAAAATAAAATAAATAAATAAAAAAGACAGAGAAGAACCCTTTGAAAGCTACCAGGCAAATTTGGGTTTGGGCTCCATGGAAGAAATCCACCAAAAAATTCCACCCAAAAAAAAACCAATCAAACACAAATTAGAACATCCAAAATAAAAGAGGGACAATTTTAAAAAATGACTCTTTGAGAAAAATTTTTTTGGTCAATGATATCTCTTTTTTTTTGGTCAGTTTTTGGCACAAAAAAAGATTTTTTAGGCATCAAAACGGCTCTAGTTTTTTTTTCATCATGTTGAAGTTCCTTACCTTACTACAATTATTTTCCTTACCTTTTTGAAAAAAACTGGGGCAATTTACCTGTCCAAAAAAGCGTGTTTTTTGGTGCAAAAAAAAGAAGAAGTCATTTACCCAATTGAAAATTTTTTTTAGTTAATCCTTTTTTAGATATTAAATGACACATACTATTATATATGTCTATAAGCATCTATACTTTAATAACGTATTATATATATTGATAGGACTTCTATACTTAAATCATTTGTTAATTGAAAAGTCATATAAATTAAATATAGGGTTATCTCTAAATTAGATCAGCCATTACAGATCAAAATAGCCTTGAAAGCAATAAACAAGCACATAAAATATTTTTAAACTAAAACACATTAAAAATTTATAAGGAATCCTAATTTCTCCTATTAAAAACATTAAATTTGTATAATTCTTAATTTCATCTTAAGATACCAACCTCATCATAATCACTCATGAGATAAAACTTAACATGACATATGATATAGGCTAATGACCTAAGCATCATAAACTAATAATTCTATCAAATTATAAATTATCTCTGTGACGATTTTCGTGATTATACTTGTTAATTTAAGGAGGTGTTAAGTTAAAACAAATGGATTTTAGAATTTTGGAAAATAAAAAAAAAACGGCAAATGTTTCTTTGTTTTAACCATAAGTATTACCTCTTTTGCTACAATATCTCACACCATCATCGTCATCCTACATTGTTTTTATATATGAGTCACATGGCTCATACTTGTTTAAAACCGTGAAATAATTGACATTTCATTAATGAAAGTATCGAAGTTGCAAAATCTGATAAGCTTGATGGTCAATTTTGTATCATTTCGAACTATAAGGACCAAAGTAAGACAATCTCTACTCTTCAGGACCAAATTGAAATTAATCCTAATTTTTTTTAAAATTAATTTCACAAATGTGCGAACCGTTTTTTGATTGACTTCCAACTTTTTGGCAGTCGGCACCGTATCCAATTCAGACGAAAATGGCGTTTTCCCCACCATCTTCACTCCCCATTTCACTACCCACTTTCCATTTCCCACCCTCTTCCGACCCTCCATGCAAGCTCCTCAAAAAACATCCATCTCTTAACCTTCTCTCCAAATGCAGGAGCCTCCGCACTCTCAAACAAGTCCACTCCCACACCATCAAAACCGGCCTCCCCAACACCCATTTCGCGCTTGGCAAGCTCGTCGAGTTCTGCTCTCTTTCTCCCTTCGGCGATCTCTTTTACGCCGTCTCGATTCTCGATACCGTCCAAGAGCCCAGCCATTTCATCTGGAACGCCATCATTCGAGGCCATCGTTTGAGCTCAAATCCTGCTCTGGCCATTGATTTCTACGTTCGGATGAGTCTTTCTGGTGTTGAACCCAATTCTCATACTTTTTGCGATTCTTTTGAAGTCTTGTGCGAAGGTCGGGGCTATCCATGAAGGGAAACAGCTCCATGCGCAAATCTTGAAGCATGGACTTGATTATGATGTTTTCATAAGCAATTCTCTTTTCAATATGTAAGCACAAAATAGTGATTTGGATAATGCACGATTGATGTTTGACAAAAGTCCGGTTAGAAATGCGGTTTCTTTTACGGTCTTAATCACTGGTTATTCCTCGCGGCACGACGCCTTTTCAATAAAATGCCGAAAAGAGATGTCGTCTCTTGGTATGCCATGATTTCAGGTTATGCTCAGAGCGCTCGGTTTGAGGAGGCATTGGCCTTCTTTAAGGAGACGGTGAAAGCCAATGTGAAGCCGAATGAGAGTAGTTTGTTATCTGTGCTTTCTGCGTGTACTTAGTCAGGAAATCTTGAATCGGGCAATTGGGTTCGGTCTTGGGATGAGGACCATGGGCCTGGTGCGAGTCTTTGGGTTGTTAATGCGCTCGCAGATATGTATTCTAAGTGTGGAGATCTAAACATAGCTCGAGACTTATTTGATGGTCTAAATGAGAGGAATGTTGCGTCACGGAATGTCATGATAGGCGGATATACTTATATGAATTGAGTACAAAGAAGCCTTGGCATTGTTTCGGCTAATGCTATGATCCGATGTAGAGCCCAACGATGTAAATTTTGTTGGCTGTTCTTCCGGCTTGTGCTCACTTGGGTGCACTTCACCTTGGCAAGTGGATTTATGCTTATATAGGCAAGAATTTTCATACTTCCCTTTGGACAAGTCTCATTGACATGTACGCAAAATGCGGTAACATGGAGGTCGCCAAACAAGTCTTTGATGGAATGGAAATCAGAAGCTTGGCTTCTTGAAATGTGATGATATCCGGGTTAGCGGTACATGGTCATGCAAGTTTGGCTTTTGAGTTTTTCTCGAAAATGACTGACGAGGGTTTCAAACCTAATGATATTACTTTCATTGCTGTTTTATCTGCTTGCAACCATGCTGATCTGTTAGATCTTGGACGACGTTATTTTAATTCAATGGTCCAAGATTACAATATTTCACCAAAACTGCAACACTATGGAGTCATGATTGATCTTCTAGGCCGAGCAGGGTTGTTTGATGAAGCAAAGACCCCAATAAAGAATATGGAGATGAAGCCAGATGGCGCTATCTGGGGTTCTCTGCTCGGAGCTTGTAGAGTCCATAGGCCTGTTGAACTGGGTGAATTTGTTGCGGAGCGTCTTTTTGAGTTAGAACCTTATGTTCTGCTGTCAAACATCTATGCAGGAGCTAGTAGATGGATGATGTTGCAAAGATAAGAACCAAACTACATGATAAAGGAATGAAGAAAGTTCCTGGCTGTGCTTCTATTGAAGTGGAAGATGTGGTTCATGAGTTCCTTGCAGGAGACAAAGTACATCCACTGAGCAAAGATATTTATAAAATGCTGAATGAGATGGACAGGCTTTGTGAAATTTCTGGGTTTGTGCCAGATACATCTGAGGTGCTCTATGACATGGATGAGGAAGGGAAAGAAGGTTCCTTGAGTCATCACAGTGAGAAGTTGGCAATTGCTTTTGGCTTGATCAGTACAAAGCCAGGGACAACAATTAGAATTGTAGAGAATCTTCGTATCTGCGGGAGTTGCCATTCAGCAACAAAGCTAATATCGAAGATCTTCAATAGGGAAATCATAGCCAGAGATGAAACCGGTTTCACCACTTAAGAATAGTTCTTGCTCATGCAATGACTATTGGTGATGCGAGTGGTGTTAGAAATCTCAACCTTGTACCCGCCTATGAATTGTCGTAAACTTTCTAATATTTATTGACGTGGTAATTTTCACGTCACTCCAGTCAGTATTAAAAGGTTAGAGACTAAAATTGGGATAGGTCAGTTGAAAAGAGTAAAATGTGGAAATATTGACCAACTCTTGCATGTATTTAAGTTCTTAACATTTTTATGAAGGAAAGCCCATATTTTTTATCGTTCCTATGATGGAACTTTGCATACTATGTTCCTTACATGCAACAGAAGTTGGATTGAGATGGAACATAATCTGGCATCTGAGTTAGGCCCCCAACAAGTAATATCTAGATGTTCCCATGATCTAAGAAAACCCATCTTTATTTATTTATTGATTTATTTATAAGAAGATGGAATTACATAATAAATGTTTCCTTAGACCATTGAGGTACAACCAGACACTTGAAACTAGTGAAGGCAAATTGAATCATGCTTCAATGTTGTTAGAGGCTCGCTTGAAAGAGTTCTTTCTAGCTGTAGCCAGGACAGTCTTGCGGCCACTATGAAATATGCTGCTCCAGCCACTACCATGAGATTAATAAAATATTTAATACAGCACATATATATATATATAGATAGATAAAGAGAGAGAGAGAGAGAGAGAGAGAGACAACATTAATCTTTACAACAATGAGGTTGAAGATTTGTAACCAGTGGAGATTATGAGGGCTTGAGCTGTGTGATTGAGACGGGCTTTTGCCCATGGCAGCATCCTCACAGTAGCAAACTGCAACCAGATTATATTAATTGTAAGCTTGGAAGAGTTATTCAATGATAAACTTCTTGTTAATATATT
>CAMOHE010043830.1:0-23538 GCA_946598075.1 Artocarpus hirsutus | reverse complement strand
AGGACAAATGACAAGGCGTGTGAGCTAAGGAAGATGGTTGCAAATGGAAGAACGCCAAGGAAAGAGAATTTTAAAGGAATAAGCTATGATTTTTCAATTTTAAGTATGTTTATAACTTTAAGGATATGTTTTATAATTTAAGTACAATTTTTATAAATTTTGTGAATGTTTGTTTAATGTATTTTTATTAATTTTGCATTTGAAGTTTTAAAACTTGTTTTATTGTTTTTTTTTTAAAGAATTATTTTTAAAGGTTCGGCCTGCCGACCATACTGGTCGGACTGCCGAAGTTTTTCAATCGGCCTGCCGGTTGCCAAGCATCGGCCTGCCGATCTTGTGGATTTTGAAAACCCCATTTTGCAAGGCCTCGGACGGCCTGCCGATGGGTGACCTTCAGCCTGCCGGTTAAGTTTGGCCTGCTGAAGTTAAAAGTTCGGCCTGCCGGCCGAGACATGTTCAAAGAAATTTTATCTTTTGTTTTTCAAAGGCCATTTAATTTTAAATAATATTAGCAAACTATTTATACAATGTCTATGGGAAAAGCAAATTGTTTTTAATTAAGAAAGATTATGATTTCTTATAAATTGTATTTGTATTTTTGTATATTTGTATAAAAAAAAATGTATGTAAAGATCCTGGGAATGCTTTTCCAAACTATGATTTCAAATACATGTTATCAATTTCAATAGTTTGCTCCAATTAATGTTTTAAAGAATGAATGTAACGATATCTGTGACGTCCGGAAGGGGGGCGTCACAAAAGCACTGCTGGCTGGCCTTAGGATTGCGCAAGACCTCGAGGTGGATTGCATATGTGGTCACAGTGACTCCATGCTTGTCGTCTAGCAAGTCATTAAGGGATTCCAAGCCTGAATAGAATCTGTGACTGCCTATCTAAGAAAGGTCAAGGCATTGTTAGGGTAGTTTAAGGCCTATTCTTTCACCTAAATCCCAAGATCCAAGAACTCCAAAGCCAACGCCCTTGCCCGGTTGGCTTTGGGTCTAGGCGACAGCGAACTAACATCGGTCCCCGTCGAGAGATTGGCCTAGCCTAACATCGTAAAAGAAGTGGCTAGTGTAGCTAAAGAGCAAGAAACCACTTGGATGGACTCGATCATTCGATACATGACCACAGTTAAGTTGCCTAGTGATCGAGAACAGGCCCACTGAATCCGCAATAGTTTGGCCTAGTATTTAATGATTGGAGGAAAACTTTACTAACGTGGCTACACTACCCTGTGCTTGAGATGCATGGAACCTGGAGAAGCCTAGTACTTGATGAAGGAAATCCATGAGGGGCTATGCGACAACCACGCAAGGGGCGTTCCCTAGCCCAAAAGTGCCTTTTCCAGGGTTGCTATTGGCCAACCATGGAGCATGATTGCAAAAGGTTTATGCCGAAGTGCCTCAAGTGTCAGTGTTTGCTCGGGCAATTAGACACTATGCCGAGCCTCTCAGCTCGGTGACATCTGCCTAGTCATTTGCCAAGTGGGCTATTGACCTGATCAAACCATTCTCCTAAGCCTGATCATAGTTCAAATATTATATTGTGGCCATAAACTACCTCATTAAGTGGGTGGAAGTCGAGCCATGTACCAGTATGATTGAGGCAAAATGCACCAACTTTATCCGGAAGAACATCATCTATTGGTTTGGAATTCTACATACCATTGTGACTGGCAACATCAAGCTATTCAAATCATCAAGTCTCCTTCGTCTGTGCGAGCAACTTGGCATCAAGAAGGTCTTCTTCTCACCCGGCTATCCTCAGAGTAATGGGTAGGTTAAAGTGGTCAATAAAACAATCAAGGACAACCTAAAGAAAAAACTAAAGGACCTTAAAAGTGTGTGGATCAACAAGCTCCTAAAGGTGCTCTGGGCATACCAAACAACAGCATGGACTGCCATAGAGGAAACTCTATTCTCCCTCGTCTATAGGGCCGAGGAAGTTATCTTGACTGAGGTTGGGCTACCGAGCTTCAAGATTGAACAGTATGAAAAGTTTCAAAACACCGAAATCGTGATGTCCTAGCTTGATCTACTCGAGGAGAAAAGAGATTAGGCAATTATCCACACTGCGACTTGGAACCAGGTAGTTGCTCGGTATTATAACAAGCGGGTCTAACCGAGGAGCTTTAAAGTTGATGACTTAGTACTCAAAAAGGTTATCGTACATCGTACAGTAGCCCGGACTCAGGTCATTCAGATCAAAGTAGGATGGCCCATTCAAAGTGATTGGAATTATACGACCAGGCACATATCAGCTTTCAGACATGGAAGACAACGTGCTCGGCCACCCTTGGAATGTCAAGCACTTGAAAAAATTCTTTTGCTAACGAAAGCTAGAACTCCTTTTTTGACCCCTAAGCTAGAACTTCGTACATCATACAGTAGCCAGAACTTCTTTTGCTTCATTCTTTTGTAACTAGATTTGTTACGCAGAACTGGGATGTAAAAAGAAATACTAATGGAAAATACCTATCTTAGAGAATTCCTCCAAGCAATTCTTATTAAAAGGGCCATAATCCTCGAAGAGGGGAGACCACCTTAACTCCTATCTAGGGGACTGGACTGTAACTCCCAAAGAGGGGGGGTCATCCCAATTAACTGGACTAAAGGGCTGATCGACATGATACCGACCACGAGTGGACTTGAAACACTAGTCCACTAGTCCGACACACTATGGAAGACCCAGCCAAGAGTCGCCCTAACACGGCGACAATTCCAAGGAACAAAGCTCCCGAAAGTAATTAGACTTGTGAAAAGTTCAAGTGAACTTAAACAAGTCTAATAGGAGCTACAGGGTACTATACAACATTATAGTTAACCTCACCTGAAGAGCATTCAACTTAGAAAAATGAAATTAAGGTTTCATTTTCAAGACGCTTTTAACTCAGGAAAAATGAAATTAAGGTTTCATTTTTTGAGAAGCTTTAAACTCGGGAAAAGTGAAATTAAAGTTTCTTTTCTTAGAAGTGATTAACTTGATAAAAAAATGGAATTAAAATTTCGTATTCCTAAAAAGCATTATACTTGGAAAATAAAATTAGAAGTTGAATTTTCGAGGAATGTAGAACTTGAAAAATGAAACCAAAACTTCATTAAAAATAAAAATAAAAATACAATTGTCTCCAGGAGGTATAATTAACCAGACACCTCTCTAGCCTAGACAGAAGACAATTACTAAATATTTTTTAGGCCTGGGTCCCATCCCTGGCACCTTTGCTCTCACCGTCTTGGTTCTCAGCATCCAGATCAACCACCTTGTCTCGGTTGGCCTGCTTTGCCTCCTCGTTCACCTCAGGCTCGACTATTATGGACCAGTCTAGTGTAGCTGTCTTGGGATGCTTATCCAGAAATGGTCTCGCAAGTTGATCATCTTGAAGTAGTAGTTATCCGCATACTCTGTGCAAGCCTTGAATTCCTCAACTACCTGAACAAGGCAACTGGGCAACTTCTCCCTCAAGAAGTAGTCATGCTCCTCTCAGGCGACCTGTAGATCGACCCATGCCTGATCGGCCTTAGCCCTTGCCTTATTGGTCTCTTCTCGGGCTATTCTTGCTTCATTTTTGGCCTGGCTGGTGTCTACCTTTGCCTAGTTAAGCTCGGCCTCCTTTGTTTCGAGTGCTTTCTCAGCCTTAACTCTCTAAAGGTCAGCGTTCTTGGCCTTTTTCCTTTCAAAGCCGACCTCGTGCGTGCCAATAATGTCCACCATCTTCAAGAG
Organism: Artocarpus hirsutus; assembly: GCA_946598075.1. NCBI lineage: Eukaryota > Viridiplantae > Streptophyta > Magnoliopsida > Rosales > Moraceae > Artocarpus > Artocarpus hirsutus. The sequence continues at coordinate 19,815 of CAMOHE010043830.1, read as the reverse complement.
GGAGCAGGCCTAAAAAAAGAGAGGGAGAAAGCTGTTTGGAATAGAGAAAAATGCAAAGTAAGGAGGAGCTCAGGATACAGGTTGACTTATCCTGACCGAGGCATAGAATGTCGATCGAAAGTAGTCCGAGAAGTTTTCTTCTTGAACTTTCTCAAAGAATTCCTCCTCAGGAACCTTATGACCGATGGTCTCGACCACCAATCGTCGTGTGGTGGGACGTCTCAGGGGGTCTGTTGGTAGTGGCGGCGCAATGGGGACCACCATGGGAGGACGTTCTTGGCTAGACAATCCTCTAAACCTAATCGGTGGTGGTTGAGTAAGCGACTGGCGGCTGCTAGGTCCTTGGGGTCCTTTTCCTCTTCGACTCGACCATGTCCTTCCCTTTTGAACGACAGAGGTTCTCTATCATCGTTTGTTGTTCCTCTCTAGATACCTGTCGAGAAGACATATCTGCCACAAGAAATCATTAAGTCAAGATGAGCTCAAAAAAATAAAAAATAAAAAATAAATAGAATAAATAAAAAAACTTGGAGCTTAACCCCAATCCAGAGTTGGCGCAATGGATATAGGTGCCAAATCAAGTCATCGAGTTCCTCGTTGGCAACAGATGGCCCTAAGTCGAGGGAACCACTCGACGAGTCCACAAAACTAGATGATGATGGCTCTCTCATCGGCCACCTGAATTGGCTAGTGCTCGGCCCTGGGATGTCCACAACACTAGGCCTATGTTTAGACGAGGGTTTGTTTAGCTAGATCCCTTGAACCAACTGAAGTGGTTGAGATTGGTCTTTCGAACCAAGAAGGACTACTGCCAAGAAAACTCTAGCTTGGTGTACAAGTCCTCCACTGCTGCGACGACCTCACTCAGCACCCATGGTTTCTTCGACTAGACGTGGCCCTACTCGAACCTTGTTGAGACCTCCTGATCCTCAAGCATTACCTCACTGGCTTAGGCTAAATAATTACCCTCGACAAAGAACCACTCGAACTTCCACAACTTATCCGAGTCAGGGTTACCCAAGATGGAGTCTTTCTTAAATCCAGTGAAGTAGTACCATCCCGACTATTGGGGAAGTCTTTTCATTTTGTATACTTATTTGAAGGCTTTTCACGACATCTCAGTTGCCAAGTAATATCTCTGAAGTATGTACATCCAGCGGTAACAGTACAGGTTAAGCCGAGCAAAGCATACGTTTAAATTGTTTAATGCCTGGCTAAGGAATAGATGGAAAGGCAAATGAAGCCTGGCCCAAAAGAACTCAGCGTAGAGCGTGATCTGACTAGCAGGCAGTCAGCAGTGAGTCTTCTTCCCTAGGCAGGACGAGGTCAACATCATCCAGAATATGGTATTCCCAACATAGTGCTTCGAGCCAACCCGGTGTTAGCACACATGTGTATCCTACTGCTAAGGTTTGGCTGGACCAAGAACTCCTATACGTAATGACACTCTAGACCCTGGTGGCATTCGACATCCTCGTCCTCGACAACAGCCTCCTCAGATTCCTCATCCCTAGCTGACCAATTCTTGATGGAGACATCCATGGTTACTCAGCTTGCAACAAGAGCAGAGACCCTAGCACCTCGGCCGAAGGTGCTGGGCACGCCGGAGACTGCCACTAAGCCGGCACGTTCCCAGGTAATAACTAGGGATACCAGCGGCGGCCACCCCAATGTATAGATCCTCGCCCCTACATGACCTAACAGGGCTCCTTCCGTCTATCATGTCCAAGAATACTTGCTCAGGTGCCGTCTCGGCACTAAGGCTTAAAATTTCAACGATCCAGATAGCGCCGTCGTGCTTGGGTGAGACTTCCTTGATGTCAATCTCTTGGGTTGTCAACTGGTCAGTGTCAGTGCTGTTATCCAACCAGGAAATGTTTATGTCGTTTTAGAAGTCGCTCAAGTCACTCATTTTTAAAATATTCTTCTCAAGAAAATTACCTGTTTGGTTTGTAGAAGCTTGGGAAAAGATCAAAGTTCTCAGGTCACGACCTACAGCTCGACAACTAAAACTCAAAAAGTCAAAAGTTTGGTTGTGCTTACACACTGGAATGATGAGGAGCAAAGCCCTATTTATAGCCGTAACTTAGGCGTGAAACTCAAGCACGAAAAACGATGAGGTGCAATGATTACACTCGTCAGGGAGATGCCCAATCGCTTGTTGACATGTGTCCCTCTAAGCTTCCTTGCGTATTCATCTCCTGTATCCCCGGGACATCGCCCAAAGGCTAATCTGAGTCGATCACACCCTCTCGGCACAATCCACCAAATGGAGCACTGACTAGGTGCATTGGGGGGATGCTGTTGGGGGTGTGCTTGGCGCGGTCTCCAAGGAGCAGATCCTTTGTGGCTCGGCAAATGTGCTCAGCAGATACACCAGGAAGCATAATATCAAACCCTAAGGCTTGGCCTATAAGTCCGAGGTGCTCTATAGGGCCTCTGCTAGCCGCAGCGTGAGTTGTCGCCTCCTTGGATATAACACGTGCTCGAGTCAGGTTGTTAAAGCCCAAAAACAGCCACTCACCATAAGAAGCCAATAGATGGCCACATTCCTACTGTCAGATGGAGGCTAATTCGTCGACGGGGACCCTGACACATGTCATTTGCCTTCTGACAAGCCTTGATGTGACACACAGGTTATGGGCAAAACCCACCAAACACCATGTTCAAGTGGCAGCCTATAAATAGAGCACATTTACTATAGCTTGAGGCCAATGTGCTCCTTCCCAACTAATCAGCTCTCATTCTTTATCAAGCAACGCCTACCTTGAGCGTCGAAGAGCCCTTATCCGGTACCTTACTGGTGTCCCCCTTTTAACCTCCAAAGTGTCCCTCCTTTTGTTGCAGGAATGTCCAAGCAGGCCGAGACAAGCAGAGAAGAGCCATCCGAACACCATGCGCAGCCACACGTGGTGTTAAATCACCGCCATTCACTGATAAGCGTCAAAAGTATTATTAACACTCAAGTTTAAGTTCTAAAGTCTATTTCAAAAGTGATTTTTAAAATATATATTTTGTGGCTTTTGTAAAAAGTACTTCTAGAAAGTAAAATTATTTTTAATAGACCATCCAAATACTTTAACAAGTAGTTTTTAAACTCACAAGCTCAAAAGAAGCTTGTAAAAAGCTCTCCCAAACAACCCCATAATAGACACCCGAGGAGAAAAACAATTCGTGTGATTCCAAAATAATTGATTATAAAAAAATAAACCCTTAAAAAAATCTAAATGTTACGAAATAATGATGCTAATAGTTTTTAGTAGTCAATTCTCATTGTAGACGCTACGGTGGCTTCCGTTATCGTATTAATTGTCATGATAAATGCTTTTATTTTTAATGATTTCCCACTCTGTATTTTTGACTATTTTATAAATGCCCCACTGGCTTTCTTATAATTTATTCATATATTTCTTGTCATCAGGAATTGGATGTGATACTTAATGTTCTGGTTCAACTAACATTTTCCTCCAATGAAAAGAAGTCCAATTTGACGACTTTAGCCCATGATCATAACAATAGAAGGCTAGTTAAATTTATCCTTCTAAAAGAGAAAAAAAAAATGTCAGATTTATGGTGTTACAGAATATGACATAGTAGATTTGGTACCCTCCTATAAATTCCTAAGTTCTTGAAGCACATTTTTTTATACAACTTTTTTTTTGTTTCTCTCCTGTCCCTTTTTGTCCCCCTGGTTGCTTGAGTTGAAACTAATTCATGGAGCTCTCAATGTCTCAATCTTCCCTTAGAGTACCACCCGTAATCTCTCATCGTTGCCCAAAATCTTTCACTCATGTCAATAGATTGGTACCAACTAATCCCACAACCAAAGAAATCAAATTGTCGAAATCTCTTTTAAAATGCTCCAACAAGGACTTGATCCACCCAATAGGACTCTATGGAGAGAGAAGGTTCTCGACGTCGATATTATTGGGCAAAAAGAGGCGTAATTCTGTCCCGGTTCGTTTCAACGAGAAATTTCAATAAATAACATTTTTTATGTTAAAGGGGGACAAGTAAATTTCGATTTTTTTGTTCAACACTATTGTCTCTATTTTTTGTTTTTCTTTCAACAAAAATTTTCTAGGTCAATTGATGATCTGACTCATTTTCACCCATAAATGAGTTTGTTAATGTTATTTAAAGATTTGTCTTTTTCTCAAACATGGCTCTGGTTTCTCTTTGACCTAATCATTGTCCGCCTACAGCTTACAAATTTTCTCCCTCCAATGACAGAATTAAAATCAAAACTTCTTCAAAGAAAAAAATAATTGTAATTTCCCCATTTTTCCAGCACCAAAAAAAAAAATTATAAAATCCAGAATATCCTCATTTTCATCAAACAAAATTAAAATACTTAGAAAGCTCATTTTCAATAAAAACCATGTTGACCCAAAAACAGATCTCATCCTTATCTGGAGACCGCTTTTTTCTTGGTCCAAAACTTCTGGTTTCTTGCTAGATCATGAATCCTTTGTATTCTCCAAAATCTCTTTTTGAAAGCAAAGATGACGAGCTCAACGGCGACGGCACCGACCAAGACGTAGCCATGGAGTTGATATTGGTGTAGAAAATTTCTCCGGTGGCAAACTTCTTTTTTTAATTTTTTTTTAAGTAAAAATCAAGCGTCCGTTAATAAGCTTCTAATCTTATAAGTAAATTATTTGACATGGAAAATTTTTAGAAGGGACGGTGAAAAAAAGTAGTAAGAAAATTTGCTTCAATTACTACCTAACAAAGTGAAATTGAGAGATAAGCTTTTTCATTTTTACAAACAACCATCACGTGATTGTTCTTAAAATTTAAAATAGATTTCGTAATTTTTTATGGAATATATTTCATCTTTTTTGTTTTTTCGTAGACTGTACTGTATATGAAGCATGCATTAATTTAACCTTTTGGAATGATTGGCCAAAGAACCGTTTTGACTACTGAAAAGACTAAAATATCCTTGAGTGAAGAAAAAGAAGACAAAAGAAAAACAGAGTAACATAAATCATAAATATACCGTCCATTTTGTATCTTTTTTAATTGCTATAACTGGTAGCTTATAGCAATGCTTTTTCAAACGAGTAAAATAAAGAACAAAAGAGGGACATAAATCATAAATGGATCAAAAATGGTAAACAATAGCTAGTTTCATCACATTCAATGTATTACGATATTGTTTAATATGAAGTAAACGTGGGATCCACAAAGGAGGTTTTGAAATCAGATAGCAGAGCAGAAAGGGTCTGGGGTTTGCGTTAATTGTTCTGATGATTTTTGTTTTTGTTTTGTTTTGTTTTTTGTGTTACTCTAGTTAATTAACTTTGCTGGTTGGTCCCATTGGTAAGCTATTGAACTTATGAAGTGAAACAAATCTTGCAATTAGGTACACGCTCAAGCTGAATCTGCTAGTTCTGAACCGGTGCTCGCCAAAGCCGAAGAAAAATCAGAGGGTGCGCTTGCTAGGTTTGCACGTTTTGTAGCTGCTTGCTATGAATTTTCGAGGCCCATTTCCATGTATCAACTAATTGTTGCATCCATGTAAGTAAACATGTACAAGAATTTATTGGCGGTGAAAGTCTACGCAACAATGTTATAGGATGATGAACACCACATACTAATAAAGAGTGAGTTTTATAAGAGACTTACTTTTTATTAATTGTGAGGCTTAACAACAGTAGTAACTCTAAGTATTTTTCAAATCTATAGTTTAAAATATAGTCGTTTTCTCTAATTTGATATGTGCATGATCTTTTTTTTTTTTTTTTTATTGAGCAGTTCTTTATATGGTAGAATGTTTGTTCAGAACCCGCACTTGTTTAAATGGTCTTTATTGCTTAAGGCATTCCCCGGTCTAATTGCTATTCTACTTGCGAACGCTCATTTTATGGGCGTCAATCAGATTTTCGATGCAGATATTGACAGGTACGCTTTCTAAGTGTGTGTGTATATAAATATATATGTATATATATATATAAATGTTTCAACATTTATAATAGAAAACAACATAAATTAATTAAACTGGCAGCACATCTTAAATTCAAAAATTCATGAAACGGTAAAAAGAACGCACTTATAATATAAGTTTCCTAAACGCCGATATTTGGTGTATTCTGTTTTGGGAGCTTTTTAGGCATAAGAGTAATAAAGCTTAAAAAATATAACAAAACTATCCGCATATTTTAATAATTTTCTAAAATTTTTGGTAGAAGACGATTTTCTAAGATATAATATATAATGGGAAAGCCTTTTTTTTTTTTTTTTTCATCTTGTTTAATTATTCCATCACTTTTGAAAAATTGTTGGCAAAACCGCACAAGCTTATTTATGTCTTTACATACATTTTCAGGGTAAATAAACCTGATTTACCTTTAGCATCCGGGCAACTTTCGGTAAAACAAGGTTGGGTTTTGGTGGTACTGGAGGCGGCTCTTGGCGCGTTAATTCTTAAGTTGATGAATGCCGACTTCATTACTACTGTTATCTACAATGTCGGACTTTTTTTGGCCGGCACCTATTCCGCTCCTCCTTTTAGATTCAAGAGATTTTCTCCTACAACATCTATCAATCTTGGTTTGGTAAGAATTCGAAAACTTTGCTTATACCATGTATTTGGCTTCAACTCGATAAATAAGTTGGGATCAAATTGGTTGATAGAAGTATATTTATTAAGATTTTGATTACCTTATAATTGCATGCTAGTTAATTTTGTATTTTCCTTTGTGAATATTGGATAAAAGATTCAAACTTGTTACTTTTTCGTAGAGTCAAGAGTGGTTTATCTTTAGGTTATAAAGTTATTCCTACAACCACAAAATTAATTTTATATTAGTTCCTCCTTCGCATCATAAAAGGGAAAAAAGAACGATAGATTCTCTTTTAGCCATGTGTGCAATATGAAGGGGTTAAAAAAAACGCACTCTTAGGTTTTTTATTTATTTTTTTGTTCTAAAAAGAGAAAATACATTTGGATAACAAAAGCTACTTATGCAGATTGCTGCCTGTAAACATATCGGTATACTTTATGCCTCCACAGTTTCTCTTGGACTTCCATTTTCGTGGAGGTATGTGTAACAATTTCTTTAAAGTTTTCCCATCTTTCTCTTTGTCCTTCTAATTCCTTTTGACATATTATCTTCAATATAATTAAGAATTATATGTAAAAAGCTTTTTTTAAGTAAAATATGTCGAGATCTTTTAGATTTAGATTGTAGATATATAAATCTTTTATTATTAGATATCGCCGTTGATATGACTTGATAACCTAAGTAGTTTGGTCTTATAATAAGAGTACCATGATATAATGCATAATTAATTTAGGTATATTTAATTGTTGGGCAATATGAAAGAGAATATTGTACCTAACCAATTATTTTAGATATTTTAATTCAAACCCTACCTATAATCTTCATAATAATATTCTGATTCATATTTTTTAAGGGTATTTTAGTTCATATTTAAATTGACTAATATCCTGTAAATTGTTTTATATAGAGCACTTTTGTTTGTCTTCATTCTATTATTCTCGAGATGTGGTCCCTAAATAATCATAAAATAGGTAGAGATACCATGTGATATAGGCTTGATAAGGATTTCTTTAATTTTAACGTTCCCGTGATGATCGACAAGACACAAAGCCTAACGAAACCCTAGAACTCCAATTTTGAACAACTGAATTACAGTTCAACCTTCTAATTTTAATTATTTATCGATATCTTTGTGTTTTGGGAAGTTACAAACATATCATTAGATTTAAAAAACTGTTTCAATTTTATTTTCCGTAGATTTTTTGGACAACAAATAAAGATAAAACAAAAATATCTTTAATTACATGAATTTATTTCTGACATACAAATTTTTTTCTTGAAGAAAATTTTTAAAGAATATTTTAACATTTTAAAAAATATAAAACATAAGATCTCCATTAACATTTTTAACCTACAAGTACCAACAACCTGTGGGATTGGGTGGCAAGGAGCTCATTCTCCCTTAAGCAAGGTCTCGAGTTCGAGTCTTGTGTATGGAGAAACAGGTGTTGGGAGAGCTTCGCCCATATGGGTCTGATCCAGCTCGAATCTGGATTAGTCGGGTTTACTCCCGCTAGAGTTGAGGGACCCTTTCTGTGAGTTCATGCCTCTATGTAGTAGGTCCAGATACCGAATGGCTTTCACCAAAAAAAAAAAAAAAACCTACAAGTATAACTTTGGACATTTTAACCCATTCGTACACATATTTGAATTTGCTATAAATATCTCATGTTTGGCTTTCAATTTGCTTTGCAGCCCCCAAAATATTTTCATCATCACATTTGTTGTATCATTTTTCCTGACCTTTACCATCGTGAAAGATATCCCAGACGTAGAAGGTGACACAAAGTAAGTTGTATTTTCTTTACATAATTTTCATTACATAATCATTTTTTTAAAGAAAATATAGTTTCAGCATCATTTAACACAATATTCACCAATATTATAGGCATGGCATAAGAACATTTGCAGCGATATTTGGACCAAAACCTATTGCATATCTTGGCACTGGGATTGTATTGCTAAATTATATAGCCCCTATTGTGGCTTCATTTTACATCCCTCAGGTAAGCAATTGTTAGTTTACCCTTTTTTTGGGAAATATTTGTTAGTTTTCCCCATTTCTTAATAAATCAAATAAAATCATCGACTTACCAAATAAAATATTAACTAACTATTCAAAAATAAATAATAATAATAATAATAATAATATACATAAACAAAAGAATATGATTTTTACGGACCTTTTTATTATCACCACAGTCTCAGTTTCCTTAAGAATAATTAATGCAAGTTCTTTCCCTTGTTTTCAGGCTTTTAAGCTTCACTTAATGTTGCCTGTTCATTCTTTCTTCGCCTGCTTGTTACTCTTTCAGGTTAGTCAAATATAAATCAAGCACTCGTAAATATATATATATATATATATATATATATATATTTGTATAATAAAATAATACAAAAGGTAAAAGTAAAAAACTTACATTTTCTTTCCTCGTCTGCTTTCAGCAAAGGAAGGCGGAAAAAGCAAATTATGCTAAGGTAATTTTATACAGTTTCAACCCAACATATTTGACCTATTGAATATAAAATTATTAAAACTAATTCCAAGTTTTAACTTTATTTTTTATGCAGGAGGCAAGCACAAAGTTCTACATGTTCCTTTGGCAGCTTCTTATGATGGAGTTTTTCTTGTTTCCTTTCGTTTAGCAAATTTGTGAACGTGAAAAAAAAAAATTTTTTCCCTTCATCTGTAATGGAGAGTGATGGATCACGAGAGATGTGTATGATATCCTTAAGATATTGTTATTTTAATTTTTTTTCCCCTTATATGAAGACACTCAAGAAAAATGTTATAATTATACATTTCATAAAAATGTAGAGATGGATATATATTATAACAAACAATAACTGAAAAATAAACAATTGAATTTTTTTTTACTTTTTTTTTAATTTGGGGGTGGATATTATTCGAAAGAATTTTCCTCTTTATGTGCAATTGGTATGCATACAATATACAACTCAGTTAACTATGGTCTATCACTAATATTTAAAATAGACCCATTTCACACCTTCAATTCAACTCAGTTAACTATTTTTCCCTTGATCATTTTATTAAATCCCATATAAGCCCCTAAACTTTTTTGTTTATCTCAGTGTATCGTCAACTTTTAAATGTAGTGTTCACACCCCTCTATTTTTTAAATATCTTACTCTCACACCTTCTATCCAACTTCCTAAAGAGTTTATGTTAATCAAGTTTTAACTTAGGAATAATTAATTAAACTTTCACCATTCATGGATGTAATAAATGAAAACATAGTGAAAAATAGGGAAATAGCGTACATATAGTCCTTAAATCCTTTAGGAAGTTACAAATTTGATCATAACGTCCACAAAGACCATCCAATTTTTGGATGAAAAAGCACAAATAACTCAAGAAAGTATCAATTTTGTTACAATTTTACCAACACATATAACTCAAAAAATGAATAATAATAATTATAATAATCAAGGCAAATGCCTGCCTGACTATTTAGTAAATGCCACTGAATCCTCAATTGTTTTACTTTCAGCAATTACTCTCCCACTCTTAAATAGTTAGTGGCAAATTTTGTCTAGTTCAAAATAGAAGGCACCCGTGTCACAAGTGAAATACTATTCAAGAGCCTAGTAGTGAAACCACGTCAGAGTCCATCTAAAGATGAAGGGTTCAATCTTCTATCCGATTTAAAAAAAATGATATGTTACTAAAACATTGAGGCTTTTACACTCTTATGACTATAATTTTTCTCTAATAGTAAAATCCCTTTTATCCCAAAAAAAAGAAATTTTAATACAATACAAACATTGATCAATTAATACTCAATATTGACAATCCCAATTGATATGAATTATTCTTTCTGTCGGTCGACCATAGTAATTCGATTTTTTTTTTTTTTTTTTTGGGCTCAGGAAAAACTCTAGGACCTACTTAAAAATCTTTCGAAATTATGGTTGCCAGATGGAGGCAACCTCCCCAACATCAAAGTAGCCAAAAGCCTGACAACAAAGCCCATGCTGCTACTGCATGAGCAGCCCAATTAGCTGTCCTAGGAACCCATGCTAACATAGAAAGTAAAACCAAGTAGAACACCGGATGGGCAAGCCAATTATTAGGTGGATTTGCCAAAACCAAAGCTTCAATAGCCATTTTGGCATCAGATTCCACCTTGTAGGTTGTCCAGCCCTGCCCAAGAACACATCTGCCAACCAACTCAATAGCACAAAATTCAGCTTCTAATGCACAGCTAGCCTCACAACGTTGAGAAACCACACAAAAGATCCGACCTCTAGAATCTTTGATCACACAACCAAGCGCAGCTGCCCCATCTTTAAAAGCTGACATCAACATTAATTTTTATTCTTCTGACGAGCAAAACTCAAAATGTAAACCTCCAAACGAAACTCTCTGAATCCTTGGCTGCTTTCTTCTTTCTGCACCTTTGCTGCGATGAGCTGTCCATTTTCGAGTTTACCCTTGTACACATGGCCATATCCACCACCTCCAAGTAAGTTTTCCTTGGCAACGCTGCTTTGACGTTCTAGGAATCTCAGCTCTCCTCTCACGATCCACCAGTCGGATTTATTGCGAATGTTGGCTGAACAGAACCTCCATCATTCTCACCGAATGCTCGGCATGTGGGGGCTGCCCCTCAAATCGGAATTTGTTCCTTGAAGTCCATAGCACGTCCACGATAAGAGCAGCTTTGAGAATTAACTCTTCATGCTTACTGTGATCCTGAATTCATTAAACACCACTAGACCAAATCCTTGCCTGAATTAAAGTTGGTTTTGCTAGTTTGTAAGCCAAAACATGCTCCAAACCACACCATTTTAGCCAGATCAAAGCTCCACATGGCATAAACAATCAATTCCCAATCTGCGCCACAAAGCTCACACGACATCTCCCCCCCAAGGATGCGAATAACTTTTTCCTTGGTTGGCACAAGATCATGAGCAGCCCTCCACAAGAATAACTTGAGTCTTTCATGTAGCTTATCGCCCGACGGCCACTTCCAAAGAAAGTTGGGTTCATCAAATCTGCCCTTCTGCACAACCCAATAGGCTCCTTTCATCGTGAACTTTCCACTTGCATTTCCTTTCCACACGAGCATATTGTCCTTCAGCTCTGGAAGAATAATAGAGGAAATTCTAGTACCCATTTCCTCACCAAAAAGTCAGCATAATTTTTGGACATCCCACATATGCCTCCCCTCCACTAGAAGCTTACAAACCTTTGCAGTGAGCTAACACCCATAGAATCTCCATTAGGATCGAAGGAAGCTCTAGCTGAGAGCGAATCAGCCCAAGGAACCTAAGGGATGTTCCAAATCCCAGCCTGCTGTCCATTTCCAATAAGATCACAGCTACCTTGCCGAAGAATATCCCGTGTACTCCAAATGCCCCGCCACACATAAGACACGTTATGCCGCATACTAGCATTCTAAAAGTCAAATTTTCTACAATACTTAGTCCTATGAACATCCGCACACATGGACCTATGAACATCCGCACACATGGACCTACTATCAGACGCCACTTTCCATACCAACTTAGCAAGAAACGCTAGGTTGAAATCATGACACTTGCGGAACCCTAGACCACCACATTGTCTAGGTTGACAAAAGGCGTCCCAACCCTTAAGAGCACAAAATAACACCACTGAAATGGTCCGTATGGTTTTTTGAGACCTGTCGCTTAGGACACCCTCTGTGTGAACTGAGCATTGAAGGCTCTAACAAAATTACTCAGTGAATGCTAAAACCAAGATTTTAAAAACTTAGTTTCAAACATACGTTATACAAAACATAAGAATCCGGTAAAGTCAATAACCGGAGTTTCACTTCTTTGAAAATCATTTGGAAAACATATTTTCAAACAATTTTAAGAGTACAATGTAGCTGCTCGGTAAATACAGGAACCGAGGTTTATATCATCTTTTGCAAATCCATTTGATAACCATTTTTCATATAAAAGTTATAATTGAACTACAATTCTTAAAAACAATTTTAAGAATACATTACATGGACAAAGCGTTCATTTGAAAACATATTTTGAAACAATTTTAAGAGTACAATATAACTACTCAGTGAATACAAGAACCGAGGTTTATATCATCTTTTGCAATCCATTTGAAAACCATTTTTCATATAAAATTTATAATTGAATTACAATTCTTAAAAATAATTTTAAGAATAATTTACATGGACAAAACATGTAGAATAAATGGCTCATGAAAAAAATGGGTAGAAAATCCTACCTCGGTATGCATACTCTAATATCATATGCTCCAAACTCGGTTCTAATCCAACAAACGCTCTACAATATTCTAAAATCTTAAATATCATTCTAAAATTAAATACTAATCTAATTTAGAATATAAACACATTTCCAATTATTAATTATGTTTTCTGGTTCTTAGTGTGCTATTTTCAATTTAAATAAAAAACATGAAATAATTTGTAAAATATCATGATGCATGCTAAAAATAGTTTTCAAACAATTGTCTAGTCTTTTAAACAGTTTAAAATAATTTAAAATATCACAGTTAAAAAAAAGGACAGAAATACGTAAAATTACAAAATCTGTCAAAATTTTTGACCTGTTAGTCTATAGGACCGACTTGCTAGAACATATGACAGCAAGTGCAGATTACGCTGCTGGTTGATATCAATGAGGACACTTGATGCATGAAATAACTAAAGTAAACTTTATTGATAGAAAATGTCAAAAATATATTACTACATGATCTTAAATGAGTAAAAATTTAAGTTAAAAACTTTCAAAAAAAAATTAAGAAAATTTAAAACCCCTAATTTGAGAAAAATTCGAAGTAACACCAAAAACATTGTTGAAGGAGAAGGGGGGAGGGAGGAGAGAAAGAGAGAAAGGCAGAGATATGTGTTTTTGATAACCTAAAAATATATCTCATATCTTTATTCCATCCCAAAGTCATTCCCTAAGTTTTTCAAAAGGCATAGAAAAACCCCTTTAACCTGTTAAATTGTTAAAAATTTTATAAAAACCTTTAATGATCGATAGTTTAACCTTTTTTCTATATTTAATTACTTAAATTTAAAAAGAAAAGATAAAATTTTTGATCTAACGAATTATATTTTGTTTAAAAGAAAGAAAACTTAGCATGTTAAATTGGTCTAGCCTTATATAGGATCCCGCGCTCACGTCATCTACGCATGGCTAGTCAAATTTGGACTTGTCGAATTAATCAAACCTATACTAGATCCTTCTTCTCGGTCGTTAGAACATGCTGCTCTTTTTTCTTGGTTTTATTTCGTTTTATAATTTGTTTGTTAAAAATAAAATAATTAATGACTAGGTAATATTTAAACAGTAATTGTTGAGGTTGTTTTTGCTTTTTCAAAAACTTTGAGAAGTTAAAGGGTTATTTCTTGCTCTTTTGAAACATGCAAGGATAATTTTTTAAAAGTAAAAAAGCATAAGGGATAATTTTTAGATTATCAAAAAGAAAGGGCAAATGTGGGATCTAATTAAAACGTAGGGATAATTTTTAGATTTTTTCTTAAAAAAAAAAAAATCTTAACATACCCACCATGGGTGGTTGTTGGTCTCGTTGGACATGTGCTAGGGTTGCCTATGCCTAAAATTCTTGGCTAGGCAAGGGTCAAACGGCCTCGTGGATTGGATTTTACCTATTCGAAATTTTTTACGCATTTTCTTTTATTCTTGTTTAATTTTTTCCATTTTTAAGTGTTAAAAGAGAGTTAACGATAATGAGGATATTATGAATAAAAAATTGTACTATAAGCAAATGAGTTCCCATAAGAAAGGATGATTTCTATGTGAATTGCAAAATAGATGGATGCTATTATCTTTTCTAAAATTTTTGAAGTCTATAGATTTTTTTTGTATTCTATATTAGCTTTAATTTTATTTATTAATGTATCTCTTTGATTAGAAACTTAAAAAATATTTTATATTTATCTCTGTCGTATTTTTTGGACAAAAGGGCAAACAAAAAAGTCCTTAAATAATTTTAGAAAAAAAATATGAAGCTTAAAACACTGTGGACTATGGACAAAACTTTTTATCTTAAAAAGTGTTCTTTTTTCCTTTTGAGTTTTAGACTTCGATGGTTTTTAAATAATTAAATTAATTTCAAAATCAATTTAAGGTATTTATGTTTTTATTTGTTCTTTTATTTGAAAAACATATTTTTAAATTTAAAAATATCTTACACTTTTTGGAAAACAAATGGGAAAATTGATTTTAAAAAACTATAAAAAATTCCTAAACCCTTTTTTTTTTTTTTTAGGGATTTCCTAGACACAATTTGCATACACGTCAGATAAAAATTGGAGAGCTCTTAAATCCTTAAAAAAAAAAAAAAAAAGAAGGAAAAAAAAAAAAGCTCTCTCAAAAGTGAGGTACACATTTGCATACACGTCAGACAACAATTGGAAAGCTTTTGTGGACACATGTCGGAGCGACGCAGCTGATCACAACCAAACCCTAGTCCAACTAGGAAATATAAATACTCCTAAACCCAATTTGTTCGGTCTAATATTCTCTCCTTCGGAGCTTCATCGCCGCCTCAGAACTCAACGAGGGCAAAGAGTAATCGATCAGGTTCGTCTAGGTTTTAATCCCCTATAAGAGTTCTTTGATTCTTTCTTTAGATTTCGTTGTTGTTTAGGCATATTTGATGTTCGCTTGTTGCTGATTTGTGTCTCTGTGTTGGTTGTAGACTTGTTTGGCAGTCGAGAAAACGTAGGAAAATTAGGAATAGAAGACATGGTCATGATTTTGAACAATTAGATTCATACATTGTTTTCTCTGTATTACTTCTGTTTGTTGCGGGAAGGTAAATTTGTTTTCCCAGAATCAGGAGACATTAGGTTACAAATGCATTCAATTTTGTAATATTTCTTTCTTTTTTTTTCGTTTATATTGACTTATGTTGTTCAAATTTAACGCATTTTGTTGCTAGAGCTTAATTCATGCTTTCATAGAATGTAGATTCTGTTATTTTTACAAAAGTTGTTTGGGAATGCATTAATTGCGGTTTCGGTCTTTGCTTTGGGTTCAAAATTATTGGTTTTTATTTTTATTTTGTCATGATATGTTTTTATGTGTTTCTTGAGATGATACTGGTTTTGAGTTTTATTTTGTTATTGATATGTTTTTATGTGTTTCTTGAGATGATAAGATATGACCAAACTTATAGTAAAAGCTCTGATGAGTGCTTGTATTTTGGGTCTTTTTCTGTGGCTTTCCAAAGTTAAAAACTGCCTTGAATAATTAGAAACTCTATTTCACAGACAAATTATGACCAAAATTTGAACTTTTGATAACCTATATTGGCTTTAGAAATAACTACAAGATTTGTTTTTTTAAATTTCTTCTTCTATTTTCATGTGTAGAATGGAATCCCAGGTGAAGCATGCTGTTGTGGTGAAAGTCATGGGCCGTACCGGCTCGAGAGGGCAGGTGACTCAAGTGAGAGTCAAGTTTCTTGATGACCAGAACCGGTTCATCATGAGGAACGTCAAGGGACCAGTGAGGGAGGGCGACATTCTCACCTTGCTCGAGTCCGAGAGAGAAGCTAGGAGGTTGCGTTGATGGGTCTTTCCTTTTGTTGATTGCAACCTTTTTTTTCTCAGTTTTGTTTACTCGCATACTTCGTGTTAGCGAATAGGGGGAGGCCATTATCAGTCCATGTCGTTTTAGTTTTATGTTTGGAAAGATTTAGACTTGAGTTTTGAGACAATATTCATGTGTGGAATGATTTATAATTGTTAATGGTGGAGAAGAACTAAAATTTGGGTTTAGCTATCAATGGTTCTTGCTTGCTTTAAGATACTTAATTTTCCTTTGCTTTAGGATATCCATATATGGAATCATCTATTCACGGTTTTGACCCAAGTATCAGGGTATATTTTATGTTTTGTTCTGCTTTCTGGGTGAGATAAGGAAAATTCAGAACTGATTTAACTTCACCTACTGATCCTTAAGCCACGAAGTTTAACATAAATGCTTCTTTATTTTTAATTTTGGTTTGTAGGTTAAGCTAAATCTTAAACTGGTTTACAAGTTTCTGATTCTTTTTATGTGCTTTACTCAAAGATTGAAAATTTTCTCATAAAGATATAACGACTTATTGAGTGATGTGGTCGCTAAAAAGTTGGCTATGTTTTTTCTTTTCCCTTTTTTTTTCAACGTTTACAGTTTTTGCTATTTTAATTTCCATAGGCAGAATTGGTAAGATGTGATATAATGTGATGGCCAGATGGTGAGACTAGTGAGAATTGATACACACCCAAAGGTTATCAATTTTCTCATTGAAGAAAATATAGTTGAAGATATTCTTCAAATGGTGGAACTAATTTTGGAAAAATACTTGAAGCAACTATGTCAGGAAGAGTCTAGATTTGCTGTTTAAAAAGGCTGTCTTTTTTACTGTTTTACTGCTAAAACTTTGACACCTCATTATAAATTTACACGTCAGCTTTTTCCCAAACCTTCCCCCATCGTTGCTAGAAAACGTTTTAAACCCACTTAGAATCTCATGCATCAGAACCAACGGGAGAGAGAGAGGGCTCTGAAGAAACTCATCCCACAAAACCAATGAGAGAGAGAATAAGAAAGAAAACTCAAAACTTGGCTGCAGGCCCAAAAGATGGACAACGGAGCTACGAACATTGGTCTTGTCGCGGCGGAGGACCAATCGGCGTCGTCTTCAATGGCAGCACTATCGCGACAGATCTTTATGGTGTCTTGGCGGTACCGGCACCTTCTTGACAAATCGACGCCAAGGAAGTTGGCAAAACGTGAAGGCATGTCAAACATATGTCATCCTTTTTTTTTCATGGAAGCACCTGTCATATTTTTGTGTAAAAAAAAAAGAGAGAATAGGGTTGTTATATAAGTGACGTTATAGACAGTTGCTCCTTTACTTTTTGTAAGTTAACGTTGCGAGGAGAGGAAGGCTTAAAAAAAGAGTTGATGCGTAAAATAATAGTGAGGTGTTAAAATTTTAGGGGTGAGACGGTCTCAGAGACAACCTTTCTGGGAGAACCGATTTGGTCCCGTGAGTGGCACGGGCAAAATATAAGCAACGATGCAATTGACAATTTTAGATCTTTTTAGAAATAATAATCTTTGCTAGTTAGGAGTATCTGTGGGCGATTTTTTTCTTCAACCCATTAACCAAATTAAAAAATATATTTTATTTTTAGGTAGTTTAATTTTTTATATAAAAATCAAACCAAATCAAGCCACTCGTAAATGGTTTTGATGGTTTGTGCTTAAAATTAAAAAAGTTTTCAATTTAACAAAAATTATAAAATGACTATAGATTTAGCCTTTAAAGTTTAATACAAACTGGAAACCAAGATAAAAAGTCATAATAATACAAATCAACGTTCACCAATAATTAAACTAAAAAGCAAAAAATATAACTAAATAACATAAGATAACACAACTTAATTTTTACATTAAAGCTTTCTATTTGTGTTGATAAGCTTCTTCTATTACTGACATCCTTATTCTATGTTTACCATATCAATAAATGGATGACTTATCTACAAAAAAGTAGAGTTCCACCTAGTATGTTGGCGTAGTTCAAAGAGAAGACATTGATCGCAAGGGGCGACTAGGGTTCCATTCTTTGAGTTAATCTTAGTCGTTTTTTTTTTTTTTTTTTTTTTTTTTTGAGGCTTGATTGGGGGAAGTGTGATTATAGAGTGTGAAAAGATGCATCTTATATGTGTAAAGCTTCTTTTGATGACCAATTAAAAGTAATCAATAAATAATTAAAATTATTTTATAGAAAAAATTTAAAAATAAAAATTACATAATATGACTGTTTGATAAGCAGTCTGGGAAGTCCAAACTGCTAACTAAACCACCCCAAATTATTTGTATAAAAAACCACCGAAACCGTCCCAAATTAAAACAAAAATTATTGATGGATGGTTTGGGTAGTTTAGCGTATTTTTTTTTTTTGAACTCTTCTAAATATAGATTTTAGGGATAAATATTAGTGGAATGGGAACGGGTATATGCTTTCTCCTACCTCACCCTTGCCTTCATTTTGCTCCCCATATCCATCGATATACTCACGTATTTAAGGCGGCGGGTTTGAGAATCCCTATTAAATAGACTTTTCTTATACCATACCTATGTAAACATTAAGAACTTGTATAAAATATACACTCAAAATAAAATCATATCAAATTAAATGTAAAGTTCCATAATTTAGTATTAGTTCTCATGAAAACAAACTAAAGTCTCAAAAAAGAAGCAAGAGCTCGAGGGATAGGTGCCGTATTTATAGGTTATGCTTAGATTAGGTTAACTAAGTTACTATTTATTATTCATAAGATTGTAGATTTTCAAATTTTGTTATTATCTTTTTTTTTTTAAGTTGTGTACATAATATATATTTTGAAAAAATAAAGGAACATATATATTGGGACAGGGCAAGATGGGATACTACTCCCACCTTCGCCTCACTCTTGACTCAGGGGGATAATATGAGCACTCATACCCACCTTTGTCCTCATTTAATAGCCCCTGTAGCTGCCCCATTAACGGTAGGTTCTTGGGAATAAAATTCTTATCCCTAGTTAAGCCTTTTATAACATTAAAGTATTTCTCATGCAGTATCAATTTTTATTTTTAATTAACACTTTCATGTCAATAATTATCACAAAATTACATATAATTTTTAATAGTCTTCATAATAAAATAATTACTTATTATAATTACTACAGTAACCTACCGGCTTAAAAAAAAAAACCTATAACGCATAAAATACTTTTTTAAGTGATTTCTTCTAACGACAAATAAAAGGCAACTTACAAAAATGCCCCTTAAAGAAGCACATTTTCAAGATTACTCTCTTAAAAGGTTCTTTTGAAAACTACCCATTTAATAAAAAGTGTGATTTTTTAAAAATTTCAAGTTACCCTTTCTCTTGAAATGGAACCTATTAGGTTCCATCCTAGTATCCGTTGGAACCCGTCAGGTTCTGCCTTGGAACCCTCCAGGTTTCGCCTCTAGTCACCAGAGCTGGTTGTAAACCTACAAGGTTTCAACTTAATGTTGGAAAAATAATACGCAGCGAAATTTTTAAAAAATTTTAAATCAAAGTATTTTTCAAAACACAAGTTTGACATGCTATATGTGTAAATTAACCTGATCTTACTAACCTTGTATACGCCGAAAAGCTCCCGAAGTCTGTGTAGAGAAGTAACGTTCTAGAAGAGCCTCAACCAACTGG
>CAMOHE010043829.1:0-44757 GCA_946598075.1 Artocarpus hirsutus | reverse complement strand
AAAGAAAGAAAGAAAGAAAGAAATCCCATTAGACATCCCATGATTTCCGAAGTACCCATCCAAAAATTAGCTCCAGAAATCAAGGAAATTCTACAGAATTATGAACGAAACATGCAAAGAAAACACGAAAGATGGAAATGAGGAGTGATATGTAACTGAATTTCTTCAGATCGGAAAAAAAAAATAAAAACTTACAGAGAAAGATGAACTGCCGGGGCTAATAAAGCTCTGATTGGTGCAATGCCAACCGTTGTGGGTTCGCTGGATCTTTAATCTTGATTCTTGATCTTGCGCAAAAAAGGTCGACGGGTTTTGAGTAAAAGCCAAGGAGATTAAGCCCGTGAAATAGAAATAATTTTGATGCCCGTTCCGTAAATTGAAAGAGTTTTGGGGGGAGATCTGGGATTGGGAAATTCTATTCACTCACGACCCTTGTTTTTGTTTTCAAAATTTGAAAAAAATTTTATGCGTTTTTTTATGCAAAAATTTAAAAATATCTCAGCATAATTTTTAAAAAATTCTCATTTTTTAAAACAAAAATATTATCACTTATTTTGAAAACAATACCAAACAGCCTCATATTCTTAAAAAATCAAAATTTTATTCTTTTAAAGATAAATTTTATTTTTACATCTTGAATTTTGATTAACTTGTCACCTCGTCCCTCGAACTTTGAAAACTAGTATGCACACCCTTTGAACTTTAAAACGTTAACAAAAATGTCTCTTGAACTTTAAAATGCTATCAAAATGCTCTTTTTGTGACATTTCGTTCATAAAGTTTTATTTCTGTTTCTCGAACTTTGGTAAATATGTCATCTCACCCCTGAATTTCAAAAACTAGTATTTTTACCCTTAAACATTTTTTTTCTTTTCTTTTTTAGTTAACAATTTATCATAAAGTCAAAACTCAAATTGCTCACCTAAGAGTCTTAAATTGTGAACTAAGTCAACAATTCTAACTAACCTTTTTTAATGTTACGTCATTTTTCTTTTTTTGGAAAGTTGTGTCATTTTTTTAAATTTCTGTGCTTATTAAATGAAAGAAAAGAATAATGAACAACAAGCAATAAATTAAAAGAATATGCAAGAAAAATATATATGCATAAAATATATATATATATAAAAATTTGAAATATGTGTATTTATGCATAGGCCAATGTAAAATACTTCTAACAAAAATAGGCGTCAAACATACAAAAAAAAAAAAACTATTTAGGTGAGAAATTTAAAATTTGACTTGTGTGAAAAATTATTAACTAGAAAAGAAAATAAAAAAAAAAGTTTAAGGGTAAAATTATCAGTTTTTGAGGTCCACAGGGCAACATGACATAATTATTAAAGTTCAAGAGACAAAATAAAACATCATAAACGGAATGTCATAAAAGAGATATTTTTGTTAATGTGTTAAAGTTCAAGATGTATGCATGCTAGTTTTCAAAATTTAAGAAGCAAAATAACAAATTGAGCAAAATTCAGAGGCAAAAATAAAATTTATTCTTCTTTTAACATTAAAAGCTACATATTCCTTAAGTACACCCAACAAAATAGTAAAGAAGCAGAGATCTTAAAGAATATATATATATATATATATATATATATATATATATATATATCCTTTCCATTTACGTGCACCTAGTTGATATTGATTTTCTCCCAATTATTTACTTCTTTCCATTTTTTATTTTGTGAGATTCTTCTTTCCATTTATCGACCTTTTTTCTTCAGATTTTTTTCAAGAAAAATGACAACAATCAAGAACAAGGAAAAAGAAAAAGAAAAAGAAAAGTAAAGAGAGAGAGAGAGAGAGAGAGAGAGAGAGAGAGAGAGAGATTGAGTCTATATTCTTACTTTTCACACATCAATACAAACATTTTCTTTATGCATGATTGCATTATATTTAGAGGTTTAAATCTTCTTATTCTCAAGAAACAATAAACACACTTTTTTTCGTCGATGTTCATGTCTTACCTATCAACTCCAAAGAGGCTTAACAGTGGGAATAAGTACTAAGGGTCATAATGAATACGAGTCTTTACGGGAAGATTAAGCTTGACATGCAGATTTTCTTTGTGCTTTCCGTCTGGATTCAAAAATTAAGGTGAATTAGTTGTTGGGTGGATCTTGAGGATATTTAAGGAATATCGTAGATTATGACATAAAAAATATACAATTTTAAACTTTAAATTTAATATTTTTATGATTTAATTTAGAATTAAAGACCTGTATGGCTTCGCTTTCAGAAACGTACGTCTCACCTCTTTGAATATTGTTTTACAAAATATTTTCCAAAAATGTGTCAAAATTGGGAAATAATTGTCTTATATCCACATCAAAAGAAGTCATCACTTCGTATCTGTTACTCTTTTTTTTTATTTCCTTAAAGCGTATTAAGATTTTTGCGGCTTCTCTCTCTCTCTTTTTTTTTTTTTTTTTTTTTTGAGGTAGATCTCTATCTTTTTTGGAGTGTTTAGAAACATAAATGGAACCACAACACAAAGCATGTGAGAGCTTTATATTACAACAAATTTTTCTTTACATTGTACTATATGAGAACTTTACACTATAATAATTAATATTAATAAGTTCTAATTAGGTTGTCAAACGAAGCTTTGCATAATGAAAACATTTTCATTTGTTTTTTTTTTTAAGGAACACTTACTTTTAAGTCTTGAGAATTTTTTTGCCAAGTAAAATCACAAAAACATTGATTGGCCTAAAAAAAATCATTAGTTGGCAATTTTTACGATGAAAAATACAATTTTATTTTACCATTGGAGCATGGGTATTTTAACGCACGTTTGATAACATAGTTAGAAGCAAAAATTTGAACGATTCTACTGAAGCAAGTAAGAGCTTTAAATTATAACATACTTTTACTTTACATTATAGCATATATTTACTTTACAATTTAACATTGAACGCTTAACACTGTAGCAGTTAGAAGGATATTTTCTCAACGTTGTTGCCAAACATTCTCTTAGCCATCTAATTAACATTTTAATAATATGATATATTACTAACAACTTTGTATTAGATGTCATAAATTTTTAATGTGGACATTTATAGATTAGATAATTCTAATATGACAGTTAAAACACCCTACTCCACAAATTGTCTTTTTTACCATAAAAAATCTCAAATTATTATGGGCATAGTAAGTTTAATAATTTACGGGTTGAAAAAAATCTATCCTTTTCTTCTTCTTCTTCTAGAGGTAATTAATATGGTTTTTTACACTAAAAACTCATGGTTTATACATATACCAAAACGCTTTTTCGAAAAACGATTACAAGGAGAGATTTGAAAAGTTGCGCCGCCACGTTTTTGTTTCGGAGTTTTTTCTCATATTTGAAATCTGTTTTTTGAAAAATAAGCGTGTACCGTCTTATACACTGGTTTTTGTAAAAGCCTTGCACTAAAGGCACCTCTATCTTTTCAGGGGGTGGGTTTGACCATAACAACTTACATTAACAGCGCTTAAGTTTTTTGTTAAATTACGGATGTGCTTTTTCTTGTTGGTGAAAGTAGTTGAAAAAGTATAGTCCAACCTATATATATCGTCAAAATGACAAGAATACCCTACCTCTTTAGAAAAGGATACACATTTAGGTCACACTTTTGCCTTTATTGTAATCCACAAAAAGGATGTTAAATGATCTTTAAATATTCACAACTATAATATGCATTCTAGTTAAAACATGATATTATTAAGGGCTAAGATGAATGCAACGAGTATATTAAGGGTTGAAATTACTTGGATATTTTGGTCATTTTGAATTTAAAGCTAACAAGATGAGAGTGTGTTGACAAAAAAAAAATGTTTTGGGCAAAATATGCCTTGTAATTTACTAGATCCATTAGGTAGATAAGGAATGTACTACCTAGATGTTGGACTTATTAGGTAAATAAAGGCTTTATGATACGTATAGGTGTTTAGAGTTGTAGTTTTTTACCACACAGTATCAACCAAGTGTAAAGCTCTCACATACTACAGCGCAAAGTAGAAGTTTATTACAAGATAAAATTCTCATATATTAGACTTTGTAGTTTCAACTCTTTTCCCAAACACAACTGTAATTAATGATTTAGTTTCAACTCTTTTCCTAAACATTACTATAAGTAAATGATTAAATAGATTTATGAAGCCTTGTAATGTTTGCCAATGTACAATAATGTGCAAAAGTTATTATATTGTTATTGATGCAAAAATACTCTTATTCCAAATAGTGGTCCATGGTCGATGAGATATATTTTATCTGGAATTTCTCTGCATTTCCATTCAGTTCAAAATATTATTTAATGAAAAGAAATTGGAAGTAGAATTGGTGAGTGTGTGAGAAATTCCAAAAAGTTCAACTGGTGCCCTGCACTTGAAAAGTCGCAAGGAAGAAGTAGTTGAGAGACAATTGATAATCCAAAATTGTTTGTCTAACTAGTATGAACAAATCAACGAGTAATTATTTTGTACCCGTCTGGCAAAGTTGTTGGGTCTCTTGAAGGAAAGAAGCAAAGTTGTGACTTACTAGAAAGTTCATAAAACCACATTTTTGAAACAGTTTAAAATAAATCAAAATAATTTTTACTTTAATACAATTTTTTAACTTTATTTTTGAAAAACCTATTCTAAAAAGCAACATTTTATGATTTTAACTATTAGCTTTTCTAGAGTGAAAATCTTTAGAAGAAGTTATCGAAACATTTGATTATATAGCTTCTGAACCCAAAAAAAAACCTAAAAAAGATTTATAAATAGCTCTGCCACACAAGTTTTTGTACGGCCTTTTGTACGGCGCAAGGGAATAAATTTTCGATACAAAAATTTTAAGATCACATCTCATTATTGTGTTTTATGACTTTCATTTTCATAACCAATAAAGTCAATCAACAATGAATACAGTAAGACTGAGGTCGTCCTTGACCTCAGATTTGGTGTAGCCACTTGGTGATATCCATTATTGGAAGGGTTAAAGGTCCCGTGGGATCCTTTTCTCTTCATCTTTGAAGTAAAAAAGATGAGATTTTCACTGCAACATACCAATAGAATGTTTGACATAGTGGTTAGAACTATTGATTAAAACTATTTTTATTATAATATGTGAGAACTTTATACTGTAGCAATATTTTTTTTTTATTGTAACATATAAAAGCTTTACACTATTTACAATTAAGTTAGTGGTTAAAACTGTCTTGCCAAACACCCTTCCACTTTCTATTTAGCCTTTAAAAAAAACAACACTTGACTCTTTTTTTCTTTCCTTTTTTGCATTTTGGGGAAAAAAAAAGGATAATAATGATAAATAAATAGATTTGTATGTGTATGATGAGGAAGAAAAATGTCACTTTAAGAAACCGCATAAATTATTGTTGGTAGCATGGTAAGCTACCAATAGTAATCCGATAGCAACTCAAATGTCGACCAACACTATGGACATACTTACTGCTAGCACATAGGCTGCAGTCGGATACTGCTGATGACCTATTGTGATATTGCTGTGTAAACTTGGAATTGCATACTTGTTAGCGACCGTGCGTCACGTTCACTGCAAGAATCTTTTTTCGCGGTAAAAACCAATTCCATGCATTCTGATTGTGGTATTTTATACACAGACGATTACCATTTTGGAAATTGTATTTAGCTGTTTTCTTTGAGTAATTACTGTTGGTATCAGATTTTTCTACAATTACTTTTTATTTTTCTTTTCAATATTTATTTAGTTAGAATAGACAATGAATTCAATCAAAGAAAATGTAAATGAAGACAGACTGATGAAGCCTGGAAACTTCACATGAATCTGCAAGGATGGACACTTTGCAGCAAAATGAATAAACAAATAATGACTCACACAATTGCCAACGAAAGAACAAGTATCTGAAAAGGCTTTACATCTTAAAATTATTGAAAAAAAATCGTAAAAATACTTAAAAACGAGAAGAGAGAAAAAAGTGGCAAAAGATCCTTTTCGCTATGTACCTTAATCCGTGGGGTTTTTTTTTCCTCAGGTTCTTTTGTTTAATTTTTTACTCAAAATACAAAGTGTCCGTCAAGTTCTCATAAGAACCTAATGCTTTAGTCTCCATCTTTGAGCAAAAAATTAAGTACAAAATCCCAATTTTTAAGAATTTCAACATGCCTACCTCTCGGCCAAGGAAGTAGTAATGAATGGTGCTATTTAGATAGTTTCTCGAGACAATAGTTCTTCAGGATTTTGCCAAGAGACAAGACCGCTCTTGTATGGCAATACGTCGTAATTTTTGCGCGAAAATAGCTCACTTAATTTCCTCAACTCCTTGATCTTGATGTCGTATAAGTACAAGCAAAGAGATCTGACGTTCTTGAAAACAATCACTTCACCACTTCTCAAGCTGCAAAGGGGTGCAAGCTTCTCAAAGTTCGGTAAAGCATTTCTCCACTCCCCGATCGGGCTCGCTCCATGTGGCGGCACGAAATTGATCGACTCAGCGAATATAATATAACTCCAATCTTGCCCTCGAACATCTTTCAAAACCACCCAAACATCAAACTGAGTGGTGGTGTAGCAGTACATGAAACAAAGATGACTCCCCATCTCAATCAACGACACACTTTCTCTGCACAACGACAGGCAATGACGAGGCAGGTAAGTTTTCCATGTCGTTTCGTTACAAACATCCATGGATAAGATGTCGAAGTCAGAATGAACGTCCCGGTGCAAGAACTGCCCATTTGACACGGGACTATTCCAAGATCGGTCCTATAGTTCATCTCGAAATGGCCCCGGAATGACACTCCATTCATTTCCAGGACTAGCTAAGGTGAAAATCTCGAACCCGAATCGATTAGAAGAGATGTGCACAACTTTGTACTAATTCTGATGAGGAGTGAAAACCAGTGCCAAGCTACAAAAACGGTGTTTTCAACCAGATGGGCAATTTGGGATGGTGATCTGGCATTTGGTGACCAAATTCACTCCAAGAAATCTGTATATTGCAGTTGACCGATTTAGCCTCAATATGTTATTTATTAGAATCAAACCATTACAATTAAACCTGAAATGCCCGATCCGAATCTCATTGGCAAAGCAGTCTAGCTTAAACCCAAGTCCATCATGATCCAACTCCAACATTTTCGACTTGCAAGTAACCTTATATCTGTCATGAAATTGTATCGGCAGTGAGGATTTTGATTTGAGGAAATCCTGGGCAATTAGTTTTTTTTTTGGACATCATTTCCTTGTTCCAAAACTTGCACGTGTACGACAACTCCAGAAGGTCTTCTTGTGGAATTTTGGCTAATATTTGGTCCAAAATATGTTCATAAATGTGAGCAATGCAATGTTCGTCATCCTCAGCTATCTCTTCTTGTTCTTGTTTGTGGCGTTTGAGCACTTTGATAATCTTGTTCTTGATCTTTTGCTTCTGTCTTGTTTTGTTTTCCAGCCTCTGACGTTTTTGTCGTCTTGTTGAATTCACCATATGTTTTCACCAATGGATCTACAAGTGTATTTCAATTGATGTCATCAATTAAGGACTTCTTTAATTGAATTAGATATGAAAAATAAAAGGGTTAAACTCCCTTATATTTATATCTATATAAAGAACGTAAGGAAATATATTCATGTTGTAGCATTCAAATTACGTTAAGAAAAAAAGTGCCTTAAAGAAAAGAAAGTATGTCTGTATTCTAATCAAAATTTTTTATTGCTATAGTATAAAATGTGAGCTACAATATAAAGCTCTCGCATCTTACGATTTTTAATTCAAAAGTTTTAGTTTTAACTACACTTCTTAAACTTGTCGGTTTAGCATCATAAAAAATAAAAAATAGTTTTTGAAACAAGGGATTATCTCCTGATATTAGGGTAACAACAACAACAGCAACAACATTATTGTCATTATATATTTTTTTTTAATTTAAGATAGAAGATTTAAATATTGCACCGTAGAATAAGGTGATGAATTGCTTTTGAGTTATGCCAACATCCACCACCATTGTTGCGACAATTAGTTGCATTCTTTTCTTCATTTACAAATTTAGTGGGAGAAAAAAAGGCAAGAAGAAGAAAACTTTGAGGACGAGAAAATTTATTCAAATATATAGATAACTTCTTATATGTTCATCAACAGATTCATTGTATAAGCTACTTACGATTTGAGTAAAAAAAAAAATAAAAAATCCTTCTATTGGTCAATTTCCATCTGATAAAAAATTACACAAGCTTTCCTTCAAATAAAAAGAAGGCTTTCATAGAATTTCAAGTCCATGACCCTTCACGAAAATTTCTGTGATGGTTTTCTTATCGGCTATCAACTAAAAAGATTGACAGTTTCGCTACCTAAAACAGTTCATATCTCATAGCCAAATTAATCCTAAATCAATTCAGAATATTTCAACCCTAATTATAGAACCAAAATACACCGAATCGCTACACAGAACAGTTCATATCTCATAGCTAAATTAATCCTAAATCAATTCAGAATATTTCAACCCTAATTATAGAACAAAAATGCACCAAAATTAAGGAAACCCCAGAAAGAGAGATCCAAAACCTTAGAAAGAGTGAAACATGCCCGTAGTGGGACAAGAAAAGCTGGAACTGGAAGAATATTAAGGACTAAGGAACGATGGGCAGCGAGTGAGTGAATTTAAAGGACTTATATATATATATATGCACTTCTATGGTTTTTAGCCAAATACGATTTAGAGTTTGATATGGACACGTGATTAGAACGATAATCGGTAACAACGATTTTTTTGTTTTTTGTTTTTTTGGAGATGATGGTAACTGCATTTTTTTCCCCTTTAAATGCTACGCATCTCTATCACTTTAAATTTCAAAAAACAAAAACAAAAGGATTATTTTTATAAATAACTCAAACTATGTACCCTACCCTCCTATTTTTTAAAACCGTTTAAAACATCCCTTCATCTGATCAAAATGCTCTTTCCGTCCAATTTCGTTTATAATCCCAATAGATTTGTTGACGTAGCATGTATTAATATTAATTAAAGTCACTAAATTTTAACTAAATATCTATAAACGATTAAATATTAAAAATAGTTTAAAAAAGACTATTTAAAATAATACATATGTACCTCTCTGTCTTTCTTCTCTAAACCAAGACGAGAGCGAAAACAAAGAAGAAAGGGCTCGTGCCAGCACTCCTAGCGTCACAATGTTGGTTGTTGCAACCACGATCGGTGGTGGTGGAGTTTCTTGAGGCGCCGTTGTCAATGGCTTTCCCACCTAGCCAATCCCCAATGGCGGAGGTGCATGGAAGTAAATGGAGGCACATGCTCCTATCCACATTTGGAAATTTTAATTTTTGCCTTTAATTTTTGTATGAAATTTTAGTTATGTCTCTATTTATTTCAGTTATGCCCTCACTTTTGTATGAAAAGTTATTACTGTGGCCCCAAACAACGGTTGAAACATTTAATTGTATCTTTGTAACATAAAAAATTTATATCTGACTTTTTTATAATATTATCTAGGTCTGCGACTGCTACTGCCACTGCCAATCCTAAATACGCAATCTGCTCTGGCAACAGCAAGCACTAGACAAGCCATGGCCGTTCTAGCCCCTCCGCTGCACAAGCCCAGGACCAGCAATCCACTGCAGCCACGCAATCCCATTGTTCTCCACGACTATTGCTAAGAAATTTTATTTCTTTTTTTCTTTTGAAAAGAGCAATTTATTTCCCCTCAAAGAAAAAATAGAGAAATTTTTTTTTTTTTTTACCATGTTTGTTAAAATGAGTAAACATAATGTAAGCCGGAAGTGATTTTTGTGATAAAAATCATTACTAATGGATTTTGCAGTTCATTATATTTGTATTTGGTAATTTAGTTTCAACTGTTGCAGTGTAAAACTTTCACATACTACAGTAAAAAATAAAAATATGGTATAATATAAAACTCTCACTTGCTATAATACTTTAGTTCAAACTTCTTAGTTCTAACTATTATGGTGTTTGGGAACGATAGTTAGAACTGAAACTATAGAATGTCAGAGCTTTACATTATAGTTTATTTTTTCTAATTACTATAGCATATAAGAACTTTTTTCTCATTATTATAGCATTTAAGAGCTTTACACTGTAGCAACTAAAAGTTTTAGTTAGAACTGATTTTGTCAAACGCTCTACTAGTGACGGATCCGAAATGTGAATCCAATGGAGGCACACATTGAGATATTTAAAAAAATGAATTTTTATACTAGGTATGTGTAAATTTCATCTAAGGAAAGTTAGCTTAGGTTGACAAGGGCTTATATTATTATGTGTCTTCTAAAATATTATTATTGTAAAAAATAAAATACAACTTAAACATTAAATTGATTATTGTTTAAAATTAAAAAGAATAAAAATGTACATAGAAAGACTTGTGACTTGTAACACAAAGAAAATGAATATGGGATATAAAAGAAAAACAAATAAAATAAGAGGCTCAAAGAGTGAGTCTCTATGAAGATAAAAAGGGAAAAATAAAAAAGAAATCAAACCTCGGCCAAAAGAAATAGTAGAAGTAAGCGATAACAGGATAAATTAATTTGACATTTAAATTAAAAACAAAAAAGAGAAAAAGTCTATTAGTCTTGAAGCCTAAAAGTATTCGAATAAATGAGAGAAACTTAATGTCAATAGAAACACACTACATATTATATAAAAGTTAATATATATAAATATATATTTTTTTATTCAAGGGAGGAACGTGCCTCCAAAGGCCCCCTTGAATCCGGCCATGAACCTCATGTTTCCGAACACTTTATAAACCACATTAAATTTAATAAAACCTAAAGAAAAATATTACATTAAAAAATGAGAGTATATTTTCTTGGTGCCGCTAGATATGCTAACTTTCTCCCTCTTTCTTGTCCAATTGGAACGATTAATTTGGTAGGTCATTGAATTTGATTATATATGATCGGTATCAAAATTACTCCTCTTCATTTATATATATATATATAGGCGATTTCTTGGAAACAACAGTAGTACCGAAATATCATATACGTAGAAGCCAAGTTATATTAGCCAGCTTGTATGCTGGCTGTGTGATTTACGTCTTATAGAAGAAGAAGCCTACGTATAGGGGCTTCCCTGGGTTTTTAAAGCCTTTCTTCCCTAAGTAGCCAGTTTTGTGGTTAATTTTTGTCCTGGTCTTTGGGTTTTTTTTGGTGAAATTAGAGGATCTCTAGGTGCAAAGTTATATCATTTGGGACGGAGATCATGTTAAATTCGATATTAAGGGAATTGAGAGGGGAGAGAGGGGTAACTTTCAAGCCGCCCGAGGTAAAAGCAACGTGATTTGCAAATTTTTAATAATAAATAAATGTTGTAATTGTCAGTACGCTACGACAAACATGTGAGTAGCTAAGGAAATTCATAAACAACATTGGGCCTTTGTTTTTATGTTTGTGAAATTAGATACCAGCAGTTGAAAGGGTTAATGAAATAATTTGCTTAATTTCGTTTATTGAATTAAAATATAACTTTAATTTGTAAAAATTTTATAAATGTCTCATAATGATATTATTAAAATTATTTATATGTAATTATATAGAACAATATGTAATATCATTAAAATAATTACTATATTATTAAAGATATTTTTAAAATATTTTAAATATTATGTTAAATTTTAATTTCATAATAATAATTTAAACACGTATTATACTTTTTTCACATAGTGAAAATGGGCCACTGTGGTAAGCAGTTGGCCCACATGAGGGCCCGTTGTGTCTTGTAGGTGTTGTTAGTTAGGATGCTACAATGATGTTTTAAGATATTTAATTTTCAAAAGTAATATCTGTTTGTATTGGTATAGTGTTTCTTTATTTTTTAAAAGTTGGAAATATTTCAGTTTTCCACTTATTATGGAAGATGTTGGCAGACTTTACCATTTAGTGATCTATGTCATGACCTTAAGGTATGAGGGGGAGGGGCTTACAAATCTATTTTGTAGTATGTTCAAGATGGTAAGGAAAAATATTCTGGTCCGTTTGATGTCCCGTTAGAGGTATGACTCTTTGATTAAGTTTTGAATCTTTCACTCCTGGATTTCACAATTTGTTACCTTTTATTCTTCCAATTCAATTCATGATATGTTTGTGTGTGTGTGTATACACACACGCACACACTTAGTACTAGTTTTTTTGTGTCGAATCTCCACAATCATTCATTATTTACACTTGTAAATAACTAACTACGCATATATAAGATATTGTTAATTCTCAAATTTCTAATAATTTTTATGACTGAATTTTTTTTTTCATGCTTTATGATATCATTAAAACCAAGTTCGATCTTATATTCATAAATTTTGTGCTCATCATTTCTGAATTATGGTGTAAGTTGTTAATCACTATGATCTAAATTTTCCTTGCTAAACTGACATCATATAGGAATTCTATATAATCATATTGAGTTGGAAATTCTTTTTTATCAATTCATCTCAATTTAGATATTCTAATTAAGATTTTTATGAAGGCCACTACTTTGACCCATACATAAAATTATTACCAAATTAATTTTAGTACACTAAATAATTATTTTTAATTATCCAGGTGTACTATTATAACATCACATTTTGCTACATGTTTCATATACGAAGCACATAAAACTATATAATTATAACATTATTTATCACTAAAGTCTTATACATGTTATAAAGATTTTCTAAATACACACTAATTGAGAAATTTCATAATTAAAATCGTGATTAAATCGCGATTTAGACTTCTGAATTTTTCAAGCATCACTGAGGGTTTCTAACCTTAGACTAAATTCTTACATTTTCTAATAACGCTTAACGTTACTATATATTACCGTATTTAATCTAATTATAGAATCGTAAAATTTAAGCTGTAACTACACAAATCTTAAACCATAAATAATTGTCCAGGTTTCTAAATAAATTTTGACTTAATTACGTGAATTCTCTCTAGTATAATCAATCTGATCTACTCGAACAGCTAAGGATGAATTAACTTATCTAAAGTCAACTATTTACTTGAATCTTTATGCTCTCTCATAAGCGTTCATCATAATTCTGGCAAAAAATTTTATTTATGAATTCTAAACTTTTACTTTTTCATGTACTCAACCGTCTTGTTCTAAAATCTTTAATTAATCAGATTTATTAATTTTTGGCTTTTTTTAGACATTACGGTCTAATCCCAGATCTTTCGTCACTGTACACATTCTACGATTAAAGCCAAAGTTATCAAAACGACCTGCCGTGTAAAGCTTCCTACCGCCCCCATGGCTGCCAGTTAGTGTAGTGATTACACCACGGAAAGTACGCTACTGGAACAGCAGGTTCTTCTCCTAGGCAGTTACCCCCATACATATATAAACCATTAGATCTAATCTCAATGGTCCAGAGTTTGTGCAGTATAAAAACTACAAAAGTTAGGTAGTAGACTATAGAAACATCCTCCACATATGTATATGTGTGCGTGTTATATATATATATATATGTATATATAAGAATAAATACTCCTTTCTAGGCAAATGAAAACCAGTTAATTTTATTTTTGTGAATGTTAAAAAGCTGATTATAATCACATTTTTCCTTTTCAAAATAAAATAAAATGATGATGATGACGACGATGATGATAATCACAATTTTCAGTTAAAAAAAAAAAAAAAGCTAACAACCACACGTTTAGCTCATAGTAGTTGGTTGCTTAGCTCTGGCTTGTTAGCTACGTCATGGTGTATCAGGATGCGCAAATCTCGGCTGACCTGGCAGTCTGACTGCGACCAATCCTTGACAAAGCCCCTCGAAATTGCTGTTATTTACCTTCATGCCATCGCATTGGCCACTGTCCGAGTAAACAGGCCTCAAACTAAACCAGAATCTAAAATGTACAATCGTACAGTACTAACCAACCTAGAATCCAGGACACCCATGTCGCCAGCTTTATCTTGGCCCTCATTCTGCCACGTGGCGAACACCCAGATTGCCTAGGAGAACAAGAACGTTAATAGATAAGAAACAAAAAGCTTCTCCTCCTTCTCGTCTATTTATATTCTCCCTGGCCTGCCAATTTTATACCACATTTCTCTCCATCAATGGATCTCTATTGCTTTTTGTTTCCTACATTCATTTTCGTATTTTTTGGTAGCTTTGAAGTGCTCTCTTGAAGAAGATAATTTGGAGGTAAAACAATAAACTAAACATGAACTATGGGACTAAGTAGTATTTTAATAACAGGGATTAATTAAGATCAAGAAGTGAAAAATTATGGAACCCTTTTGTGAGTTTTGTGCTGTGGTGAGGGCAGTGGTTTATTGCAGGTCGGATCAAGCTCGGCTTTGCTTGCAGTGCGACTATTGCGTGCACTCTGCCAATGCCATATCGCGCCGGCATCGCAGGTCTCTCTTGTGTGACAAGTGCAACGAGCAGCCTGCGATGATCCGATGCGTCGAGGACAAAATGTGTGTGTGCCAAAACTGTGATTGGAACCGCAGTAATGCCTGTGCCGGCAGGCACAGGAGACAAGTAGTGCTCTTCTACAGCGGCTGTCCCTCTTTGGCCGAGTTCTCCGAACTTTTCTCCTCGCTTCTCGACGAGCCTCCTTGTCCGAGTACTGGTTTTGGTGGCGGTTGGGCTGTGAGCGAAAATTGCGCCATTGGCGATAGGAAGGATGGAGTTTTAGGGTCGTGTGAAATGGTAATTTCCAAGTTGAATAATAATTCGGAATCTCGTTTGAAGTTTGAGCCTTGGCTAGGAACATCTTCTATGATCCCGCCGAATGGGAATTTCGTAAATCAGACAACTTTATGTGCTGAGGAGTCAAATCTATACAAGGTAATCTGTTTCCATTACTTTTTTTTTTTTCAATGATAATGCAGCCACGGAATGTCCCACAGGTCTCTTTGTTATATATATAAATTAACAAATTCTTTTCTTTTCTTTACTTGCAGGGTTTTTCTAAGTTTAAGGATCTAAGAATTCATGATAGCAATGACCTATGCAAAACCCTCAAAATGAACGACGTCTCAGTAAACTATGGAAATGGTAATGAGATATTTAGCTGTTCATCACAGGCTCCTAACGGATATCAGTTTGAGGATGGAGGAATTGATCAAGGCCTATTAATGGAGAAGAACTTATCGGTCACCGAGTCGAATAACGGCCCTACTGAAAATGCTATGGAGGTAATTAGGTCTCTCCTAATTTTGCTTTATGCAATGTTGGTTTTCATCATGCCTTGTAATTTGGCATTAATAGAACACTTTATCTAATCAGAGAATGTAACAGCCTCTAATGCGATGCCAAATTTCTATGCTAATGCCAAAGTTTAGCATTTGGGGAGGAAAACCGTTCTCTGATATAATGCTATACTTAAGTATAGTGTCAAATATGAAACATACTTTGTTCCAGTGAGTTGATTTTTTCACTTGGTTACAATTTTATCATCTTCAAATTACATTAAAAAATAAAAAGGTTACGCCTTAAATATTATGCCAAGCAGTAAATATAAAATTATAAATCAGAGCACAGAATGAAACAACATAGCAAACATGCCATTATCTCACTTTCTTTTGCTAAATATAGCATTGTTATTGGAGATGGTCTGGAAGCTTACCATACGTGACTAGCATACATGCTGCAGGATTTTATGATTTGTCCTCCTATGTGCTTAAACCCTGTGCATTTCTTTAGGCATCATCAAGAGGACGGCAAGATTGCAAGGCTTTTCGCGCCTGTCATCATGTTGGTGGATCAGCTAGCGTAATGGAAGAAGTGAATAGCAATTCCAACTGCTTACTCATGAATCCGAATAGCAGCAGAAACGTAAACTTGGGATTCGCTGCTGGCCAAGTCCATCCAAGCATGCCTTTCGCACTCTCTAACATGACTGGCGAAAGCACCACAGCCGATTGTCAAGATTGTGTGATTTCCCCGCCAGTTTTTCCAGGAGAAGAATCT
This sequence comes from Artocarpus hirsutus, assembly GCA_946598075.1. Classification (NCBI taxonomy): domain Eukaryota; kingdom Viridiplantae; phylum Streptophyta; class Magnoliopsida; order Rosales; family Moraceae; genus Artocarpus; species Artocarpus hirsutus. The sequence goes on along the minus strand of CAMOHE010043829.1, from coordinate 28,835 downwards.
TGGGAGTCATTCTTGGAAGCTAACTGCCCTCAAGCTAGAGACAGAGCCAAGATGAGATACAATGAGAAAAAGAAAACCAGAATGTGCGTGTCTCAACACTATACATATGCTATGTTGTTTATGATCTCTATGTTCTTCTAGTGACACAAAAAAATTGTCTCCAAAAAACTTTCAACAAAGTTGTCTTTTCTTTCATTTGTTTTCCATCCTAGTCATAAGCATTAACTTATAGAATTCATTATATGCTGTCATAGTTTATCCTTTCATTCTTTTTAGGATAAATCTAGAATTGCATATATAAATATCTAAAAATAAAATATATTTGACATGCATTTCCTTGTATATTAATCAATGAGTTCTTTAGACATGCATTAATTACTTCTTTCTCTCCTGAAATTTTGTTTGATCCCTCTGCTAAGAGATTTGGTGCAAAATTCTGATCTGTAGGTTTGGTAAACAAGTAAGATACGCCTCGCGCAAAGCCAGAGCCGATACCAGAAAACGCGTAAGAGGCAGATTTGTGAAGGCTGGAGAAGAATATGATTATGACCCTCTAGTGACAAGGGAACTCTCAGCAACATCCTCCTGATTCTTTTCCTTTGCAAGATCATGGCTCATTGCATTCCCAGATTCATCATTTTCGGACATGTCATAAATTCAAGGCCTTGGAGAAAGAAAAGCTCATTTCAGCTGATAAAATTCTCATGGTATTTAAGTATAAACAGAGCGCAGACTTATTACTGGAGCTGAATTTTTTCAGCACTGCAATAATTTCAATAATTTGGATCTTCTATCTATGTAGACGATCAGTTTTGTCCTTTGGGGGAAAAAGGACTTATTATGGATCAAAGAACATTTGAGCTTTGTTCATGAAGAAGTAATACTTCAATTTTTTTTCCTGTTTTTTTTTTTTTAATTTATTCAAGAAAGAAGTACATACATAGGAAGTGAAACAGAATGAAATAGTACTTGTGATTTCTAGGATAAATGATTGTGGAGTTAAGATTGTGAATTTGTTTTACATATGAAGAAAGGAAAAGAAAAAGAGGAGAGTACTTATATTGTAAAATGGAAAGATATGAATTACGCCTTTTTGGTTAAGCAAAAGAGACACCAAATCATGACGACCATCAATTCCTCCTTTCAAGTGTAGCCGCTTATTAGCTGTTAAATTTCTTTTTGCCCAACTTGTCTTTGATGATGATGAAAATGCCACTCCAATGTTTGTTACTTAAAAAAGCTAATTTTAGTACAACTTTGCATTTCATCCCTTTGGAAACCAGATAGCTTTTCCTCTTTATTTTCGGTACAAGTTTTGTCTTTGTTGGCATCTTGGCTGGAATCGTTCAACAAACAGCATGAACCCTTCAGTGATTACAGTAAAAAGCAAAAGGTTGATATAGTGTAAACCTCTCACATACTAGAGTTTTCAAACCAACATTTTTAGTTCCAACAACTCTACTAAACACCCTTTTCATCTAATATTCCTGCTCATTCTAGCGAGGCAATTCTTTTTTTTTGGTTATTTTCTTAAGTATTTGTTTCCAGGTACTTGGGGAACATCCGCATGCCAGATGTTAGAGTGTAATGTAAATAAGATCATAGATATTCATACATGTAAGTATAGATGTACATAGAGCATGCGAGTGACCTAGAGAATGATATATTATTATCATAAGTTATTATGTAGTATTGTAGTAATTTATTTTGAAGGAATTATAGAAATATTTATTAACTACCCTCTAAATAATAAATTATTATGAAAAATAAAATTATATTTTTGGCATCTGAGTATGCGATGATCTTTATAAGTATAGAATGCACTCGCTTATACAACACCTATGATAGCCTTTAAGAGGTCAACAATAATATTTACATTATGATTAAAAGAACAATATCATGAAATCCTATAGGAAATACATCATTCTCATAATTGATTGATGTTTTAAAATCAGTAATTAAGGATGGTTAACCTATATTATTAATTAGATTTATATCAACCAGCTTATCTTTCATACTAAATTAATATGTGTTTCTCTACTCTTGGCTACATCTTCAATTATATTAGATTTTAATTTCTTTTTTGTTCTTATTTTCTATTGATCCTTAGACTATATTCAATCTTTCTCATCCTTTCTATTCATTCTTGTCTAAATTCTTGTCCGAGTTCTCTCTTTTCATTTGATTACTCCATCAATTTGTAGTTCTCCAAATACCATAATTCTTGACTAATTATTCAATTCTCATTGTTTACATGGTTGTTATAGTTTACTCTCCTCTCTCACTATTTGGTTCTCCAGTGGCTTTTATTCAATGCTCTTCACTTAGTGAATTTAAAAGAATTTTTAATTAGCTTCATCTTGTTGTGCCACAAACTTTGCCTTCATCATATGATTGTACAAGGGAACGGCATAATATTTCATATTACACCATTGTACTATGGATTAATATTAATGTTTCACAAAGCTGATTTGGTAATATATAATATATAATATATAATATATAATATTATTGATTCAGTACTCATCAATACGAGTCCTAAAAGGCAATATTGCATCCAATCTTGCCATACCGAATCTTATGACATTGTTCCCTAATTTTCATCTATCTTATTGGTATAGTAAATGCAATAAAACAATGTTCATTGAATTCTGTGTTATTGTATAGTGTTTCTTCATGTATGTGCTAGGCATAGAGCCTTATAGTTTTAACTAATTTTTAAATTTATCCTTATATTTTTAGAAACATAAAGACATTCTTTAAATTTTAAAGAACGTAATTCAATTTCATCAGTATAAATAAAAAAATTGGACAAAATAGCATAATTATTCTTAAATAGTTATGAAAAATATTTTATAATTTTAAAACATAAAAATCTTAAAACAAAAGCTCAAATTTCAAAAAAAAAAAAAGACCTTATGCTTTGTGCCTTTTTAAATATTAAAAAATATATTTTAAAAACAAATTTAGTATAATTAATGGTATCTTTGTCATGTTTTTTATCAAAAAAATCGGTGAGAGAGAAAATTAAAATAGATTGTTTAAATTTAAAAGATATCTTTATAGTTTTTTAAATTAAAATAGTTAATTGAGTGATAAATTAAATTAAAAGATATAATTATATAATTAACCTTATATATAACTAACAAAAAAATATATTTATACATGTATTATATGCACACGCATACTCACAGTCCTCTTCCATATATAGTGTCCACAACTGGCAGGAATTTATTTTTTTTAATTTTATATAAACCAAGTAACTAAATAAGAGTTAACAGCCAACAGATTTATATGAAGATAAAATGACAAATAATATTATTTAATTCGATCAATCTATGCCACGTCAGCCATTTAAGGAATCTAGAATTTTCGACTAGATTTAGTTTAACATTTCCCGTAAATTCGTCCCCTGTTATGTGATACGGTACAATACACGTGATGACCTCCATATTTGTTGTTCTTGTCTTCTTGTCCACGCGTCGCCACCGTGTTTTTTTCCGCAGCTATTTTATTTTTTTTACGCAATAATTAATACCTTTTCAATTACTTTTTTTTGTTGAAATTTTTAAACCTATATTCTCAGCCAGTAATGATACCTTCTGCCATCTGCCAAACACGTGTTCAGTACTATACTAGAATAAAATCACAAGCAAACCAAAAATGTCCACGTGTAGGAAGTATCATCCTCCAAGGTGGAAACAGGCGTGTGTATACATATATATTTGTCAGAGGGCGGTTATTTGTCCGGATGAGGTTTAAACCATTTAGATGTAAGGCCCGTTTGTTTAGTAGATTTAAGTAAAATTTTAAATTTTGGTGAGAAAAAATATTGTAGTAAAATAATTTAAACCATGATTTAAATATCAAAATAAATGGGCTTTAAGGGTTGTTTGTTTCGAGTATTTTTTATACTCAATGAATTTAAATTTAGATTTAAGTATTAATTTTTTTTAGATATGTGTTTGTTTTTTTAAAAAATATGAATCTTTTGAGTATCAAGAATCTAAATTTTTAGAGTTTTGATTCCCTTAAATTTTTTATACTTAGATATCTTTGCTACAGTAAAAAGTAAAATTTTCTCTCCTACATTTAAAGGAAAAAAAAATCATAACTTCATTATTTGACATCTAATTGAGAAATTTTTTTTTTTCATTATGTTACTAGTGAAGAGAAGAATAAATTAAGATCTATATTGTATATTTTTTGAGATCATTAATATTAAGATTTTGTTAGATTTATTAATAAATCAAAAGCTATTTTTATTACTTTTTCAAACACATATTCTAATAATCAAAAACTATTTTCATGCACATCCAAACGATAATTCAGATAGCAATTCAAATCACTAACTTAAATCCTAATTCAAATCACTCTAACTCAAATCAAATCACTAATTCGAATCTATTTACCAAACGGATCATCCATATTTTCATTTTTGTTATGGTCCTTCCCGACGTACCATACTGATAAGCAATTTATAAAGATACTGTTTATTCTTCATTTAAGAATGTCACGAATTTATTTGAGAGAAATGAGCTCTGTCGTTCCCTCTCTTTGAGCTTAACGAACATCGAAAAGATCCGAATTTATATTTACAACTATGAGGGAGTCGTTTTGTAATGTTGACGGGCCTGTGGCCTCTTTTAGTGTGACAAACTCATTTGATAGATTGTACGTGTGAGCATGATATCTTAAATTTTTAATCATGTAAATTTTATGCAAATAATCAGCCGCAAAGGTACATAAAAACAAGAGTAGATGACAACTCCTTGAACTTTTTTTTTATAATTTTATGCATACATTTTTATAAAAATTATATTCCATTATTTTAAAATTAAATTCCACCCTCCATCTTCCTCTCTTGAAATTATATTTCACGGGCTTTAAAATTAATTTTGTTTTTCGCCTTATTAATTTAGTCACATCTCCGCTCCATTCCCATTCCCTTCTCCAACTATTTTTTTTTTTTTTGTCTCCACCCTCACAAATAATAGTAAACATAACAATAATAGATAAATAAATACATGTTGTATGTTCAATATTTTAGTATCATTTTTGCCGTTTTATCCTCATCACAACTTTAAGAGTATTTCACATGTACGTTGGCATTTCATCAAAAAATACACGTCGGCAGATTTTCTACAAACTGAAGCATTCTGACCCCACCATCACTCATTAGAAGTGTTTCCCACATCCTTTTTTTTTTTTTTTAATGGTACTTGGTAAACATTATTCCAAATCAATTTTGATTCACAACTTTTTCCTGATGAAATCAAGGCCACATAAACGAAGAACCAGATATTTCTAGACCTCTCAAGCATGTCTCCGACTCTCTCTCTTATAAGATACCTACAAAACTGTGCTTGTTATTGAAATAGGAGACACAACTGGAGAGTGAAAAGCCTTTTGTGGCGATCCTTGATTCACGCATTCTTTTTTTTTTTTTGGTCCCTCCAATTGTGTACTACTTTTCTTTCTTTTGCCGTAACCTCTCGCATCACTCCCAAGGGAAAGCAACAATTTTGGTCACATTAACCGTCCGTTTTTCATAATTACAGTTTCTATTTCGTCCAAGAATAACTTTACATGGCTTTCTTAATTTTAAAGTGAAACAAAAAAAAAAAAAAAAAAAACTGGGTGTTTAAAATAAGACAATTTTTTTTTATGGGAATTAAAAAAAACCACAAATGATATTTATTTTTTAACTGTTAAATATAATAATAATAATAATAATAGCTTCAGAATATGTACTGGGTTCCTATAATAAGAAAGATCAAAATTTTGTCAATGGTCCCATTTCACCATCGGCCTTGCTTCATCAATAGATTGTGCCTACTCATTAGATTTTTCCAAAATACTTGTGATTTTAAAAGGAGCCCAAAAATGGTTTGTTTCCTTGTTTTGAAAATGAACCATAAGCTTCACCCATTTAGCACCAGGAGTCAAGTTCTGCATGAGAAAATCATGTTTAGTTGGATGGCTGCAGGACCACTTGTCGTGAAAACTTCCGTTCATATTTTATTTCAAGACAAACCATTTGTCCAGACTATTAATTTTTTTTTTTTTCAAAATGAAAATTTCCTAGTCATCTCATTCTCATTTATGAGCTAAATCATGTTTACTTAGATGTGTAGCAAGACCATTTGTCATAAAAACTTCCATTCACATTTTATTTTATGAAGACTACCATTTGTGTAGATTCCATTTTTTTTTCCTTAAAATGAAAATTTTCTATTTATCTCATTCTCATTTACGAGTTTGGTGCTATATCACCTCATATAATCATTTCCAGAAACATTTACGAGTTTGGTGTTATTTGGACAGAAACTAGTATGATTGGTGCTTATTTTCTTGAAGGGCATTAGAATTTCTGAACAATTTTTTTTTTAAATGATCTGCAAAAACTTCTTTATATATATATATATATTTTTTTTTTTTTCTTAACCATAATTCTGCTTTTGTCGTGAAAGCTTGACATCTTTTTTTTTTTTTTTGGTAATGAAGTGCAATATTTTTTTAGCACATTCGATGCTATGAGATCACTGTTATGAAGTTGTGGAGCAAAAGCTAATATTCTTCTTTATATTTTCTTCTTATGTCATTATATGAAATCTTCCAAAAAGAAAATAAAATATGAAACAACTTCTATTTAGATTATTCTTTAATTCCCATAAATCACACTCAAAGTTCCTTCCATCTTTGTTTTAGTAAGGGAATGAGAATTCCTATTCCCAACATTTTTATCACCCACAAAAATAAAAGTTACTTTAGAAGCCTTTCAGAATTTCACAACTCTCATTATATTCAAGACCCCAAGTACACAGATTCCCATTCACTATCAAATAACTATCATCACAAATCACGTTTTTAATCAGGTCAGGAATCTTGAGAAAAGAAAAGAAAAGAAAGAAAAAAACAAGAAGAAGAATAAGAGTCTCAAAGAAAGAGGAACGGCCTTTTCAGCGTTCTTGAGCAATTTGTTGTGTCAAATGATTGATCGCATTGGCTTCTCTCGGTGGAATTACTAACAAGTGTCGGAAGCACCACCTCCATTGAAACCCCAATGAGGTATCTCTGCGTGAGCTCCTGGCATGTATTGCATAGGAGGCACCTAACATGCCTGCGGGCTAAGAAGTTAGCCCCATGAACCCATTGGTCGCATTTCCTGCACAAATACGCGTCGTCCGCTTGGCAATACAACGAGGCCCGCGAGCTGCATAGCTCGCAGGAAATCACCGCACATGTGACAATACTAGCATTAGGCCGCCGCGGAGCGGCTTCCTTGGGAATAGGAAGCTTCAGGAACCCACCTTGGTTGTTGCTCTCTTCCACGCCTCTACACATTTTTTTTTTCTTGTGTTTTCTTCTTGAGGGGCAACAACCTTAATGTCTAATGGCCAAGAAGTTGGAAGGGCAAGGCCAATTTATAAGAAGCGTTGTGGAATGGGGATAGGAGAGAGAGAGGGAGAGGGGTTGGGGGGGTGTGTGTGGCGGGGGCGACTCACATATGGTTGGAGATGATATGATGAATTCCGTCCTAGAATTTCACCATTATGATAACCATGCCACTACGTGACAATTGAGTGTCATTGTCTCTCTTTGCTTTAAAATTTTTCATCTTTTTTTTTTCTTTTCTAGAGTTGTGGCTGCAAAATACTCAAAAGACTGGGATAATAAAGTAATTATCTCTCACACTTGAAGGGAGAAAACATGGTTATAATCTACTGAAGCTTTTTTTTTTTTTTTTTGAAAGCTTTATGAGATGCTTGAAGGAACGGGTAGAAATAGGTCATGATATTTTGTTGTTGGAGTGGTTATCAAGTCAGTTATAGATTATCAAAGAAGAAACTCCGTGTTGTATGGCCAAGAATTAAAGTCCTTACAATGTGGGGGCCACAACGTCCATTGGGTTCTTTGCACGTAGGACAACTTGAGTTAGAAAACTTGGAAAGTATTTGACCCATTTGGTTTTTTCTTGTTCCTTACACTCCTTCTATACGCAAGTTCTTTCTTTTTTGGATCCCAAAAAAATTTTTGGAAAAACAAAATTGGACGGTTGGGTCAGTGAGTAGAATAGAGGTCCTCATCCACAAGTTGATCTAGCTGTGGATTTCATCAGTCCACATGTATGGTTGAAAGTTGAAAGCTTCTTGGAGCTTTCATAAACCATGATTAATTGATTGCCATTCGATCCGAGTTTGTGACTAACAAATATTTAGAATATTCAAAAGCAAATGGACAAAATACGTGTCTAACTTTATAGGTTTCTTTTTTTTTTTTTTTTTTTTCCTTTAATATCTGGGGTGACAAATTGATGAATCCAAACCACTTGTTTAAAAGACATGCAGGGTGGCTAGTAGCTAGACTTTGATAAAAATTTAATCCACCGAATTGATCTTTCAATGTTAAAATAAATAAATGAATAAAGAAAAAAAACTGATGGAACCATCGGCCACCACAGTTTTTGTTTTTGATGGTTGGAATGTATGGCTTAGGAGAGAGGCTTTTCATTCTTGTCTAATGGGTCATAGATATGTGAACTTATGACAGTGTTCTCATCTCACCGCCTTTGTATTTTAAAAAGCTAAGATTGTCATTAAATAAAAAATAAAAAAAGAGAAGATAATTGGGAAGAGATTCTGCTAGTTAATATACTTGATAGTGCTTATTTTTAAATGTCATGTCAAATTATCTCTAACAATATAGTTGAAATCTTTTTGTTTTGTTTTGTTTGTTTTTTTTAAGAGTAAAGTTTGAAATCTTAATTATCAACTAATTGTTGTAAACCATCAAGTATGGTGGCGTGTCTATAAAGGGTTATTGTGTTTGTTTCTATGGTAAAAAATTTAAGTATCAGGTGTTCATTTTTTAGAGTTTTAATATGAAGTTTTGTTTCTACCAATTAAGTACTCTAATTTAGCGTGTCAAAAACCACAGCTCTTGTATCTTGAGTAGTAACATACTTAATGTGGCTTAAGTGACGCACTTCTTGTTAAAAAGTAGGCCCGTTGTTAGGGCATTTCAACGAACTTTTCCGTTTGCAACAACCTCTTTCATAACATCACTCCTTCCTATATATGCATATGTACTACTTGTTCTATAATTATCTCTGATGAGCATGGTTGTATAGTTCCGTCGTGAATTGTTGTATAGTTCCGTTGTGAACTCGTGTTAGAGTTAATAACACGTTTGAAAATATCAACTTCCTTGTCCCTGTTCAAGCGAAGAAACTTCCCTGTCCGAGTTTGGCAAATACGTGCACGCTGGAGAATTTTCACAAATTTGACTATCAAATGCAAAATTAGGGATGACAATTCGTATCGACGGGCTAGATTGAGAGTCAATTTTTATATAAATTAGCTTGACACTAACTCGACTCGTGACACGAACGGGTTGAGATCTCAACACTAACACGACCTATTCTGACACGAACACGACCCATGCTAACCCGTTCCTTATGCAACCTATGAAACGCCAACAACCTACAACCCGTCATTAATGACTCACAACCCGCCAATGACCTATAGTAACCCGTACTAACCCATGTCATTTTTTTAGCTTTTAATTTAGCATAATATTACATAAAAACGAACATGAAATAAATTTCCTCAAGATAAAATGAGTTCCATCCTACTACAACAAAAATTTAAGTCGTAAAATTTTTAAAAACATTCAACAAAATAATAAGTCCAACACTAATAAAATACCAAGTCTAACAAAGTCAAAAAGTCTTAACAAAGTCAAAAAGTCTTAAGTGATCGAGCTAAAATCACCTTATTATTGTTCAAGAGTTAAAATCAATATAATTTAAAGCTTGGAATTAGAGTAAGTGAGCTAAGATTTTGTCTTATGAGTATAATTGACAATAGGAAAAATATTTTAAAAATATTTAAATTATTAATTGCAGGCCAAATGGGTCATATTAATATCATGTAGGTTGTCCAGAATACGATCTGTTTTTAGACAAGTCAGTTTCGAGTTGACACTAAAACTATTCATGTTAATTTTTTTGACCTTCACTTGTAAAAAAATGTGTAGGGTTTGTGTCGTGTTATCGTGTCATAACTCGTATCGACGGTCCTACCTAAAACTGGTGGATTCATGATTAATATAGCAAGGAAGATTCTTAGCATGTGAAACAAAATTGGGACTAGCCAACGAGTGGCTTAACTTTGGTCTTGGACAAGATTTTATTTGAAACGAGTCATTTTCTGGGCATTGGTATGGTATGCCAAAGAAGACATTTAAAAAGGTTAATGTTTTCTTGTGTTGAAAAGTTATTTCTTTCATGGCAATTCGACTAGAATTGGCAACGAAATGTCCAAGATACATTTGTTATACCTCGAAGTACGGATAGTAACGTGGAGAATTAATTAAGTTGATTAAACTAAATTTTTGATGAAAATCACCAATTAAATGACTTGGGTTATTTCAAAAATTGTGATAATTTTAAAAACATTCTAAAACGTTTGTCGTTATTTTGAAACAGTAAAACACAAAATAAAATAAAATATTGAAGATGATTAAACATAAGCCGGGCCCGACCGGACACATATTTGTACATACACATGGTATCGACAATAATAAATTATAGCCACAGTCCAATACAAGAAACAAAATTTTGAGTATTACATGCCTTGATTTAAGTAAAGAAACAACCTAAAATGGTATTACTATGACTTACTTGTTACCCTATTACCTCCCTATTAGTCCTAAGCTACAATCTACTCAGGGGAAATGTTTTAAAAAAAAAACAGATAAAGAAAAAGTGAGCGGAAGGCTCGATAGGACTAAAGGTTCGGATAACATTTAATTGAATATAATATTTGCTTATAGGCAAGAGTTATAAAAATAATAAATTGAAATTCGTTAAATTCATACTTACCATCTTACTCTTTTTCGTAGAAATCTAATTTAAGGTTGAGCTTTGAAAACATTAAATCAAAGTTAGATCCGTTATAATGTAAGAATTATAAAAGACCGTAGACAGACTCATAAAATTTATTCTTACCATTAATCCATTAGTCATCCATGAAATTTGACTTATTATTTAGTTTCTGACAAAGCCATCTAATCACCACCGTAGTGACCCAACTAGGTTTCAGGACCTGCTTCTAAGGTCGCACTATCCACGACCCGATCTTTGTAGATGGCATCATGCTCTTTTGTGTATTTATTATTATTTAAGTCTTATGTTACCGAGTATTCTTAATTACATTCATTATTTGATTTATTATGGACATTCATTCTTAGGCAAGTAATAAATAAAAAAAAATACTGAGGAATTCTTTTTAATCATTCCTTAAAGATAGAATCAAAAGAAATCATTTTGTGGCCAATGGCCCCCTTTTGAAAATGTTTAAAGCATTTTGTCGTTTATTGAAAACATTTTGAAAGAATCTTTATAGCCAAAACTATTTAAAAATCAGGCTACCAAAGAAAGGGTAGGAGTCCTACCTCAATATCATGTATCGTGACTCAACACCGTAGTCTGACCCGCTATAAGTTAGCTCCACAAAACCATGAACAACCTAAATATAAACTAATTTTGTCAATATCTAGCTCAGGTAATCCTACACTACTGAGCTATTGCATGGTGTCTTAGTGTGCCATTTATATATGTAGAATTATATTATAGGGTTAAAATCTCAATTTGGATTTAAAACAGCAAAAAAGAGTGAAAAACGACCATTTTTACAAGGTTGGGTCGGCCTGTCAGATTCCCTGGTCCGACCTATCGAAGTTACAGTTTGGCTTGCCAGACGTGTTGGTCTGGCCTATTGAATTTTTTGAGGTTCAGCCTGCCGAAGGGATGAGTTCGGCCTACCGGACTCATGAATCCGACCTGTCAAATTTGAAGTTTGGCCTGCTAATCTAGAAAAATCTGAAAAGTTTCATATTCGAGCTTCAGCCTCCTAAGCTCAAATCTCATTAATTTTTCACCTATTTTTCTCAATTCCCAGGCATATAAAACATTCATAGATGATGGAAAAACATAATGAAATACTTTAAAACAACTTTATACAAGATTTGCATAGAAAATTTCAATAAAATCCAAAAATGAGAAAAAAAATTAAATCTGTTTTTCATCAAACCAAACCTAGATTCTAGATGTTATGAGTTCTACTAACTTAGATTTAGGGTTTCCTAAGCTTAAATGAGCTCAGATTTCGAAATAAAATGAAAATAGAAAAATTTGAAAAAGTTTGAAATTTTAAAAACCAACTTTGAATTAGATGGTTGTGAGGAAGATTTTGGGGCTTGGATCCTTATTCCTTAGCTTCAATCCAGAGAGAGGAAGTCTCGGGTTTGAACTTTTTGAATCAAAATTTGAGAGAGAAAAGAGAGGGAGAGTGGCAGCGGGTGAACGGGAAAGAAAAGAGAGAAAGAGAGCTGGGAGAGAGAGAGCGAGAGTGAGGAAGACAGAGGAAGAGAGAGGGATTAAATAAAGAGAAGGAGAGACGTGTTTGGTATTTGTCAGATTGTTTTATTTCAGAATTCACAGTAGCAAATGAAAATAAAAATAATTAAGAGTGGTTAAAAATAATTTAAAAATAAATAGAAATAACATTGATTTAAAAATATCACTAAATAGTCAAATTAAGTTTAAAATACACTATGGCACACTAATTCATCACTTTATACACTAATAACACGTAAATAAATTTCGGGGCATTACAACATCATTATGTAATGAAGTATGACAAAGATAGTTCTTGAAGGGAAAAAAAAGAAAAAGAGAGCAAAAGTAAAATAAAGATAGGCCAGTTGATGATTTCATTACTTTGAAATTGTATTAAGATAAGTAAGATTTTGTTTCAAAAAACAATAAGAAACTATGCCGGTTTGGTTTTATTTTTGAAATTTTTTTTGTTATTTTTAAAAACACAAAAAATGAAAATGGTTTTAAAAATGTGTTTGATTAAAATTTTGGTCCAAAATAAAACAAGAACATTTTTGAAAATATCCCAAAATAAAAACAAAAAAAAATTGTTTCCTAAACAGCTGCCTCACCGGAGCAACCCTACCACATCCCATCGGCCCCAACCTCACCTCTGTTAAGAAGTATAGAGCCAAACTCAACATATTTTAGAATATTACCCACATAGAATTTCAGAGATCGACCTTCTTGGAAAGGTCATCGTTGGGGTTGAAGGGGGGCGAGAAGCCCCCTCCCAGGGGTGTGAGAGCGGAGCCCCTAGCGCAAAGGTAAAAGAAAAGGTGAAAAACACAAAAGAAAAAGATGAGTTTTTTGAACCTAGGTGTGCACCCCTGCAGACAAAGATTTCGTGTGGCCACAAGAAAAGGGAGCGACTACACGTAACTGCATGCGAAGCATAGCGAAAATTATTGTGCGAGGCAAATCTTATGTTGCCACGTGTGTCAACATGTTAGGGTTTGTGTTTTACTTTTATTTAGGGTTTGTTACCTATTCTTTTGTAAATCTATAAATAGATTAGTTGTGTTTTTTTCTTTGTAGAGTAAAACTCAAAAAAATTGAGTGGTTGAAAGGCTAAGAAAAATTCTAGAGAGAGTCTGTGTGCAATTTTCTCTTATAAACTTCTTCATCATTATAGTGAATTATTCTACAACGGCTGAAAGTGTATGTAGCTCTCACATTAAGGATAAACTACTATAAATTTTGTGTGTTCTTTTTTATTATTCGTTGGCATATTTTTTTGTTCTCGTTAGAATCAAGCTTCTAATTAACAACAACCTCAACGCCGTTGACTAACAGCATTGACCATTGACAATGAGGAGGGAGCCTCGTGGAGTGGCCATGCTCAATGGGAGGGAAGTCGCGAGGAGGTTTAGTGTTCAAGTGGGTGGGTGGCAACCGTATGCTACGATCAAACACAGCTTGGTAGATTTGAATTGGTCAGGGGCCATGCTTGAAGGGATAGAAGCTCGTGACACTGTCAGATGGGCAGATTTGGGGGAGAGGCCGTTGATCTCCACTGGTGGTGCCATCGAATGGGCGACGAGTCATCTGGTGGGGGAGGGCCGCCAAGTGGGGGCTAGGAAAAATGGTGGAGGGTAAAAAAAAGTTACCTAAATTATTTCAAAAAGAAAGTACCCTAAACAATTTCAAGAAAAAAAAAAACTACTCAAAAAAACTAATGAAACACAAATTCTAAAACAATCCTAGCATGTTTTTTAAAATATTTTCATTTTTAAATTTTTATCTAAAGCGAAAACATTTTGAAAATACTAGCGAACGAGAAAAAATTTGGGTCAAAACTAGAACCGCACCTATTCAATAATTCTTTCCTATTGATGATTGCTCTTTAAATCATAATGTAAGGGACCGCGATTATGCCGCCTTCTACAAGAGTTTCGAAGTATTACCCCTTCGGATATGTTTTCACGGGATCTCCCGCATGCGTCCAAAAAAAGTTATCTCTAAGATTACCACAGGACATCTACAAGGTTCCACCAAGAGGTGTTCTCTAGTCACCGGCCCTAGTGGTTGACACTATCCAGCAAGAATAATCTAGTATATTATTATTATTTTTATAATCTACAAGATCATTTTTTTAGCAAAATTATACCAAATGTTAGATTTTATAAAATTATTGATAGCAAAAATCATCTATATTTTAACATATTAAACCAAAACATCAAACAAACATACTAAATAATTGACACATTTACTAGGATGAATGAAATTAGGAAGATTATAAATCTTAATAAAATAAAAAAAAACCAAACATAAAGTCAATCAATGAGGAAGGAATGAAGTGTGAGTCTAAGATTACTAATAGGAGGTCTTTGTATAGTTTTTATGTCGAGACTAAACCTTTAATTCTATTCTAATTCGATTTCTTTTTTTTTTCCCTGTTCTTTTTTCCCGCGTTTATTCTTTTGTTTTTTTTTTCTCTCTTCGGCAAAGCTGCCCAAGCCTATTCTAATTCGATTTCTTTTTTTTTTTCCTTTTCTTTTTTCCCACGTTTATTCTTTTTTTTTTTTTTTTCTCTTCGGCAAAGCTGCCGCAAGCCTTACAATAATAGGCCCAAGGCCTTTTTAATATATATACATATATAATGCTATATTATATTACAATTCACGTATAAGTATTTAATTTATAATATATTTTAACTTAATTATATATATTCATATATATATATATGATAAAAATAAATAAATCATATACTATAACATAAACCAAAGTTCATATTAATTTACTCTACTTAATTGACATGAACTTTTCCCTAGTACCTTGAACCCCTCGTCAGTGTCACCTGTAACATCACTAAATAGTATGTTAGGAAAAAAACTATCATTGTCGTCATTTTAGCGTTAGACCCTCTATTTTTCATTAACAGAAAACTTGGGTGTTACAGTCACATATCTCATACATAAAGCACATAAATGTGTGCATTCATAACATTATTTATTTCTAAGGTCTTGTAACTATTAAGACCTTAAAATTTGTACGTTAGTAGGATCTCTACTTGTACTCTCTTAAGCATTTAACTGAGTAATTATGAAAAAATTCTTAATTAATCATACTTATTAATATTTAAATTTTTTAGGTCATTACAGCATGCCACTTATTTTTCTCATTTAATATGTATGTTTCATGTCCTCTATATCAATTTTAATTCCGTCTTTTAATAGGCCATATAATGACACGTTATTGTCTTTTCAACAGTAAATATAATTTTTTAAATATTAAGTATGCGATAGTTCTTTTTTAAACATATACTAGTAAATGAAATCATAAATCACATTACACGTAGATTGGTACTATAAAGTTTCTAATTTGAACTAGGAGTCTTACATAGATTGGCGTTTGGGAAAGAAAAAGTTTATGTAATTGAGATTTCAGAAAAGAAAAATGCATACTAGATTCCTAGGGAGCGTTTGTTGGGTCAATTAGACAAATATTATTTATGTGGCATTGTTTTCTAATGTTATCATTTCTATCTTTTTAGTTAAAAGATGTGGTATGAATTAAATGAAAAAAATTAATGGTAAAATACAATAGTGATAGTTAAAGAAATGGTATACCGCATACTTTTGAATCAAATGAAGAAAAAATTAATAGTAAAATACAATAGTGATAGTTAAAAAAAATAGTATATCACATAATTTACGCGTGTATATTTAAAGATTTCACTAAATTTGAACCCAAAAATGCACTGAGCAAGTGTTTGGACGTGAAAATTTGAGACCTATCATAAAACATTGACAAGACAAGCTACTTGAGCAAAAATGTCCCAAAACTCAAATTAAAGCCCCCTCTCCCCCTCTCTAATTTCAAAACGTTTAGATTGTCATTATTCGAATATTTAAAACAAACGGACTCCAAGCTTAAATGAGAATCGTAATTCAAACCTACAAACACAAACAAAGCTTGGATTAAAATTAGGAATACTCCTTTATAATGCATACAACATTCCCTATCTTACGTACACTAGTTGACTAGTTCTGTAGATTCCATCTACGTGAATATTGATTTTTATTTATTTCTTATATTGTTTCATATATTTAAGAAAAATATGTAAACAGGATATACACAAGAAAAATTACCTTTACAATAATAAGTTAGAGAAAAAGATATTTATGACGAAATAACAATTGAAAGAATTTGGTAAAAAATGTTTAGAAGGAGTACTTTGAGGAAAAAAATGTTTCGGTGGACTAATTAGGAAAAAAAAAAGTTAAAAAAGTTTTAAGGATCATTTTCATATATAAAGATTATAAGAAAAAACATAAATAGGGACATATTTGAAAAAATATTTTAATTGGCTCTAGAGTGGCCAAAAAGTATTTTACAGAAGCAACACCTGACTTCACATAAAGATAGAGAGTTTGAATTCTCCCATTTTCAACTCCAAAAATAAAGAATTATATAATAAAGGAACTTGTTGCAAAAAATAAAAATAAAAATAAAAATAAAAAAACAAAAAATTGAGCAGGAAGATGTATGAAAGAAATTACCTTAATAGGAGAAAACTGGTAAATTTTAAAAGTATAACATGTACAAATTACAGAAAATGATTTATGAGAGCTAATGGTTGAAGATGTCGTGTGAAAAAGTTGTTGAAGATACATTTGAGAAAAATTACTCTAATTGAGCAATTAGAAAGAAAGATGTTTATAAGAATCGGTTTTAATATTAGAAGGATTACACGAAAAAATAAAGTAGGTACACAATTGAAAAAATTGTTTGCTAAAAAGCAACAGGAAAAATACTATTTTAAAGAAATGCATCGAAAACAAAACAAAAAACTAAGTAAAACACACTTTTGGAAGAAAATATTTTACTTGAAAGAAAGTGGAGAAAGAAGAAGTATTGCACCGAGACAGATTACTAAAAAAAAAAACATCGAAAAAGAAAAAGTGTAGGACTTTTGGTGATAGACCAAATAAGGCAAAGAAGGGAAAAATAGAAGGAATAAAAGAAAACAAAGCCAAAGAATAAGGAAAAAAAAGAAGTTGCAAGGCGAAACGAGGAGTTGTAAAAGCTTATTTGTTTTTTTTTTTATTATTATATACACTAGTTGTAAAGCACGCATTTCGTGCAAGTTTATTGAGCATCTTAACAAAAGAAAAAGAAAAAAAATAAAAAAAATAAAAAATAAGGTTTTAGGAAAAAACGTTTCTGGTTGTTAAAAGGAAAAAACGTTTTGAAAAACAAAGGAAAAACGTTTCCACTGAAAAATAACAAAAAACGTTTTGTAAAATAAAAGGACGAAATATTTTAAGTTTCAAGAGTTTCGAGAGGAGCACATGAAACTTATTCTTGCTTTATATGTACGTTAAAGATTAGATGATGAAACTTATCCTTGCTTTATATGTACGTTAAAGATTAGACGATAAATATAGGTGCATAGGGAAACATATACACACATACTCACAGACATACATGCACCGATGCGCGCATACGTATATATGGTCGTTTCCATTTGTAGTCGGCGAAAAGTGTGGATACAAAGGACACGTCGTTCTTCTGCTGGGGAAGGACCACTTTGACGTAAAGATGCATGTTCTTTTTTTAACACCATGAACATAACAAATGTCGTTTTCCAATTCATAGGTCCAAAAACTCGCGGAAACAAAATCTTTGGGACAACTATTCTCAAAAATAAATGAATAAATCTTTAGGGCAACTACACATAATGACATAAACGACACATCTTGTGTCTAGTCTTCCTTGAACGACAACAATCGTGTTGAATTATATGACGTGTCGTTTGAATGTAGGGGACGGGAATATTGCGATGT
The DNA here is from genome assembly GCA_946598075.1 of Artocarpus hirsutus. Lineage (NCBI taxonomy): Eukaryota > Viridiplantae > Streptophyta > Magnoliopsida > Rosales > Moraceae > Artocarpus > Artocarpus hirsutus. The sequence continues at coordinate 10,598 of CAMOHE010043829.1, read as the reverse complement.
CGAATAACTCTGCAACTTATTGGGTCAGTTTAAGAAATACCACTTGCCTAGTGTTATTTTTCAATTTTATCACTTTTGCGAAAAAGTTCACACATACTACTTTCAAAAAATGTGTAGACATTATTGTTTTTAAGTATTTTGAACCAAGGTAAAATAATGTATATTATCTAAGGGTATTTTGGCCTTTTTGTGTAGAAGAAAATGTCTAAATTAAAAGAAGAAAAAAAAGAGCAGCTAGTTGCAACAGTGGCGATAAAAAGTGATGAGGACCTAATTTTCTCCAACTTATTGGGCGTGTAACAACACCATCGTCTCTGTCTATAAACGAAAGAAAGGATGTCGCTCTCATTTTAAAGTACATAAAACTTTCAAAAACGTATTAAATGAAATGTAAAATTTATTTGATTTACCCTCAATTTTTTTTATTTGATGTAGTTAGATATCAATTAAATCAAATAAATTAAATAATACTAAATATTAGATTATAAATAGATCATTCATTAAAAACCAATAGTACTCTAGAATAAAGATATAATTATAGAGGTTTCATGAAAATTAACCCAACTATAATTAGGTAATGGGTTAAATAAATGGATGATATGAAAATTATTATTCAAAGCTTCCTATAATTTATACATAATTTAGAAATGTAACTTTAATTTTTTAGTGGAATAAACCAAAAGTAATAATTATGTTTGATTTAATCAGTTAAGAGCTAATAAACCAAAAGTAATAATTATGTTTGATTTAATCAGTTAAGAGCTAATTAATTGAATATTAATTATGGAAGCTTTATATTATGTGGATCCATTTAGTCATCTTACAACTCTAATATTTTCTTAAAATGAATTATGGAATTGAATTGGAATGCACGTGTAGTCCCCATAAGGACAATGTGTTGAAACTTGAGAGCGTCCATGCTACGTTTGGCAACTTGTATTTCTAAACAAACACTCTTATTATGCTCTAGAGATGTGAAAGGAGCTAGCCCAATCCGTTTAAAATGGGTTTAAACATGTTTCATGTCGTCTTTGGATATACCTATTTATTTATTATATCTTATTGCGTCGTGCTTTTTTTTTTATTTATGGTGTCAAGCCCAACTTATAGCCTATTAATATCCTGTTGTGTCCTTAATGTGCTGGTGCTTTAATAATGCCAAATAGCAAAATTATAGGTAAATAATAAACATAAGTGTCGAATATAATTAAAATTTTAATTTATAATAAATAAAATATAGAAATGTTAAAATTTGATAAAATCTTTTTACGAAAATAGTATATTATAAATTTTGTAAAAAAATTATTAGAAATACATAATAAAAAAAGCAATAATGTGGTGCCATTATCGTGCAGCTTGCATGCCTGTGCTCATGCTAGTATTGTGCTCTTAGCCTGTCGTTATCTTAACATATTTTGTATCTAAAAGTTGCATCAAGCTCAACCTATTTAATAAACATGTTAGGCTTGGCTTGTTTAACAATCGTGTTGCTTCGTGTCGTGCCTACTTTTTAGCATGCTGTACCTCTATCAGCCTACCAAACCTGGCCCATTTTGAAATCTCTATTGGGTTTTTCAAAAGTTTTAACATGATCAATCAAATGTACTAAACTAATATCTTTAAGTCAATGTGCCACACGCCCGCCCCTATAAGGAGGTATATAGGGGCGCAATATTGGTTTGAATCTTTTTTTTTTATGTGGCTACTGTTATCATATTAAAGCAAATAATATGAATAAAACATTGCATGTATTACTAATAGGATTTGCAAACAATTATAGCATGGATAAAACAAACAAATTACAATTGTAAACATGAAAATAATGAAAAAGGTATATCAAAACCTTCAACTTCAACTGAAACAAAGCAATGATTGAACAAATGAATGGTCGAGGCACGTGAAGCTCACGCTTTCCTTAAAACAGATTCGTCCCCTCCGGTTGTGCACGACGATTCAACAGACATCTGTCTCCTAGAATACAGCGATAAGCAACAGAATCTTAAGCACTATCAGATACCGTTTCCGGCGAACTTGAAACAGTGTTTTCTTCTATCACCAAAAATGACTACAACAAATCTAGAAAGAACTTGAAATCAAAGCAAAAAAAAACCTCTGTGACTTTTTGAGTGCAAATTCTATGTAACTATTCATACTCAAAACATGTGGAGGAGAGTTCTTTATATGAGCTTAAGAAAATGAACGTTACAATTCAGGATTTATGTGGATAATGACATCGGTTGCAACCCTTCATTTTCCATGATAATAGTGCTCATAATCTCCCATTAAATCGTCGGTTGTAACCTTTCATTTTTTATGATTATGAAGCTCATAATCACCAATTAACCATGCATTTGGGTGTTACAACATAAAGTTTATGACCTCCATTAATCTCCACTAATGGGCATCAATTTCTTATTCACCCAATTGCTATTTTCCAACAGCTACAACTAGTGACCAAATAAAAAAGTGAATATATTAATTAATTGGGCAAGATTATGAAGACAACATATATTTTTCTCTCATTGATTAGATCGTTATTTTAAATCGTTAGATTCAAAATAAACAGTTCAAAGTCATATTTAAATAAAAATAAAAACAGATCCAACTACATTTGATAACAACCTGTTTAAATCTAATAACAAAAAAAATGAACAATGCTAAACTATTTAAAAAACTTTAAATGAAAAAATTTAAAAATAAAATCCAATTGCCCATTGTTGGAGGCTTTGTTGCAATTGATGGTCGGCAGAGGGCACCCAAGCTTGATTTGTAGTTGGGTCGTAATGAAATCACAACAGAGGCTAGACTGTTCGCGAATAAATCATGACTTGAGTTTTTGCAATCTATATCTCGACGATCGGTGCGTTGAGGGAAACCAGATCAATCTTTATCCTTGTCTCAACAAAACACCTTGCAAAGTCTGACTTACGGTGATCTTTACAACCCTCGCAAATCAAAAATACGACATCTATCATGACGAGGACACAAATTGTGCATGTGTCGCCACCAATCGTGATAATGTCACAATGGTTGCGATTTTCATGGTTGATGACCCCTTCACACAGTAGAGGAGGAGAAGTTAGAATCTACCTTTTTTTGGATTAAAAAATTTTTGGGGTTTTTTAGTCTAGTGTATACATGTATATTTAATTTGCAATGAGCTTGTTTAATTTTTGCCTTTCAATACAAATTCAATGATCAATAAAAGGTCTCATTGATAAAAAAAAAGTTGAAGGTCTCGTTGTAGAATTTTCCTAACATGATCAAACAATTTGGTACCAAATATTAGCATGCTAAATTGATGAGTGTTTAATCATTTTCTTTTCTTTGTTGAGAACATGTTTATGATCCTATTTTATTTTCGGTAATTTATCTTGAAAAAAATATATGCATCTCTTGTAAAATTTTCCTTTACTACACAAAAATAAAAAAAAGTAAAAAAAAAAATTAGGAAAAGAGCGTGCTTAAAAAAGGAAAAAAAAACCAAAAATACAAATCAAAGAAATTTGAAAAAAAGGTTAAAAAAATTGAAATTAAGTAAATTACTTTTTTTTTTACATTAAAAAAAGGTTTTTTCTTGAGCATCGAAACTGTCTCAGTTTTTTTTTAAAGAAAAGAGAAAAATAACTGTATCGAAGAGAGGAACCTAACTAGGGTGGAAATAAAAAATACTAAAACTGTTTTGATGTCCAAAAAACTAGTTTTTTAATACCTAAGAACTAAAAAAAAAAAAAAAAGGTCATTTGCCAAAAATATTTTTTGAAAAGCTTACTTTTCTAAAAAGGAAAAATTTGAAAAAAAGAGTTAAGAAAATTTGAAATTAAGTGAATGATTTTTTTTTTTTCATTAATAAAAGGTTTTTTTTTTTAGCATCGAAACTGCTTCAGTTTTTTCAAAGAAAAGAGAAAAAAGACTGTATCGAAGAGAGGAACCCAACCATGATGAAAACAAAAAAAACTGAAACCATTTTGATGACCAAAAAGCTAATTTTTTGATACTCAAAAACTAAAAAAAAAAAAAGAACACATTTGCCCAAAAAATTTTTTGGGCGGACTAGTTATCCAACGTCCCCTTTCTAAAAAAATCACAACCGATTCATTTCAAGAGCCGCCGCCGCCGCCGCTCCCACAACCACCACCACCACCACCACCACCACCACCATCGCCACCCCTTGCCGATCAGTTTGCCGGCTTCTGATGTTATATGCAAAAGCTCCGCCACAACAACACCATCAACATCCGACACCGAGTGATGCCCATCCTCCCCTTCCTCACTCCCTCCCGCCTCAAGAACCTCCTCCTCCTCCTCTCCCTCCTCTTCATCCTCTTCCTCCTCCTCCGCCAACCCCGTCCCCGCCTCCCTCTCCCCGCCACCATCTCCTCCGCCTCCGCCACCCACCGCCGCCACCTCCTCTTCTCCATCGCCTCGTCCGCCCCCGCCCTCTCCTGGCCCCACCGCAAGCCCTACGTCCGCCTCTGGTAGGACAACGAGTCAACGCTCGCCTTCGTCTTCCTCGACCGCTCCAAACCCCAATCCTATCCCGATCCCTCCCTCCCCCCGGTGATCGTCTCCGAGGACACCTCCAGGTTCCCCTACACCTCCCGCGGCGGTCTCCGGTCGGCGATCCGCGTCGCGCGCGTCGTCAAGGAGGCAGTCGATCGCGGCGTGCCCGGCGTGAGGTGGTTCGTGTTCGGCGATGACGACACTGTGTTCTTCGTCGACAACCTGGTGAGGACGCTGTCGAAGTACCACCACGAGCGGTGGTTCTACGTCGGGGCCAACTCCGAGAGCTACGATCAGAATGCCAAGTACTCGTTTGACATGGCCTTTGGCGGCGGAGGGTTCGCCATCAGCAGCTCCCTGGCTAGGGCTCTGGCCAAGGTCTTCGACTCTTGCTTGGTAAGGTGCGCACTTGTACGGCAGCTCGGCGTTGGGTTGACGCATGAACCGGGTTTTCTTCAGGTTCAAATTTCGTTTCTTTTGAGCTCTTGTGTTTTGTGCATTTATTATTTTTGGTTGTATTAAATATTTGTTCTTTAATATCTGTTGGACTTGGTGCGTTCGTTTTGTTGGAAGTTTGGTAAGGTGTAAAGCTCTGCATTACATAATATATCACGAGAGAAAACATTTTAATTCTCTCCTACAATTGGGAAATTTAAGGTACTTTATGGAGTTTCCATGAACGGTGAAGATTTATATTTAGTTTCCGAAACTGCCAGGTTTAAGATTTAGAGCACTTAGGCTGACTGGACTGTTAAAACTGTGAAAACCATCAACTGGAAAAATCATAAGCGGATAATCTAAATCTCTACTTGCCATCTCTGTTTGGCATCTTGGTTGAAACCGTAGCTCTTACCAACAAATAATGTAAAATTCTCAGTAGCTACAGTATAAAACTATCACATCCTATAGTTTTTAAACTTTTCAATCCTAACCATTCTTCCAAATAGACTTACTTTTCTGTATCAGCTGGGCTTATTAGGCCATGAATGTTTGGACTTTTGTTGTTTGACTTGATTTTATTTTAACCTTTCCTTCTCTATGTTTCTAAATTCCCTATGGTAGACTTATATGGTTGCTTAATGTAACTTCTAGGAATCTTTGATCGGTCTCGTTCCAGCTGCTTGATCCTAGCACGAGATTTATTTCTCAAGACAAATAAATCATTTTTAGTCGTTGGCTGCTGAGTCATGCATGCAATTTATGATTGTACTGTAGGTTGATGTGCGTGGGAATTTGTTCGGATTGCTGTCTGCACATCCACTGTCACCTTTGTTGTCACTACATCATTTGGATGCCGCGGATCCGATCTTCCCTAATACAAACAGGACTCAAGCTTTGGAACATCTTTTGGAGGCCGTGAATGTTGATCCTGCCAGGATTTTGCAGCAAACGATCTGTTATGATAGTTCGTGTTCATTGACTGTTTCTGTTTCTTGGGGTTATGCTAGGTAAAGAACTTCCTGATCTCCTCTCTGTTCAGAAAACCTTTACGCCATGGAGAAGGGGTTCTCACGTTGATGCCAGTCATTATATGTTTAACACAAGAGTCTTTCCTAAAGATGCATGTAAGAGGCCTACGGTATTTTTTTCTGAAAAGTGTCATATCTGAGCAGAACGGTATTCAGAGCAAACTATGCCAGATACAATATAGGGAATTGCTCCAAAGCTAATGCAACAAAAAATCTGGAATACATTCGAGTGTTTTCAAAGAAGCTAGAGCTTGATGTTGAAGAGGTGATTCAAATTGATACAGTTTAAATTTCTGGCAAGTTCCATGTGTTCCATTCATAGTTTGGTCCTTTCAAGTTAATTCTGTCTTGTAAATGTCTGCTTGTTCGTTTTCAGATGAAGGCTATACGTCGCCAGTGTTGTGACGTTTTGCCCTTCTTTAATGAATCAATGGTTATTAACATTCGACCATGTCGGGTTGATGAGTCGATTTCTATGCACTCCTAGCTTTCTCTTGGAACATTTTCGGAAAATTATTGAAGTGAAGTGCAAATGTCAGAGAACTTAAAGACAGTTTTTGTCTTCTTGTGAAGTTCGTAAGGTAAATTGTGAGGTGATTTCTTTCCCTTGTAATTGTGTTTGAAACTTTTTAGCAAATAATAATTTCAGAATGCCGGTTGGATGACTGTTTTCTTCCTCGTTGTTTGCATTGGAAGGCCTGCAATTGAAGTAGATTTCTGTGCACCTGATAGAAGTTTTTATTTAGTATTTTTTTATGCATATTTTTTCCCCTCAAAATGGAATTATCTGCATTGAACTTCCTGCAGTGGCAGGTTATTACTGCGTTCTTATAGAACCATTATTTTGCTAAATTACTTCATCACAAGCATAAGTAGAAACTTTATCAGGAATTTGTATTCAGTGACTGTAAACTTTGAGCGGCTGCTGTTTGTGTCTCAACTACCTTTTGTCTTGTAGATTGAATTCTTCGTTGAAAATATATTTTTCTTCATATAGGTTTGTGCATTGGCAATCTGCATCTAACATTGTTCGTCATGAACAGCCTTATTCTTATTTCTTGATTAATCCGTACCAGTTTGTGTTGCTTTTTTCTTAAACTTTACTTGAAAATGAGATTTTCAACGATACAATAGTGGTAACCAATCACTGTCACATAATTTGACCGCCTGACGAGAGTATATTGAATGTGATGCTTATCTGAAGATCCAGTGATTGGAATTTTTGTTGACATTGATTGTTAGTGGTCTCCTTCAATCAACTTGGAAATGCATGAATAAGCGTTATTGTGTTTTGCTATAGTCTTTAATTAATACGGTTAAAGTTGCCTCTGAATGTTGTCACAAGCAGCTTGTCAATATGTTTGGTTCCATTACATTTGGCCTGCATTTATCTCCTTTTCCGCTAGCGGGGGATAAAAATGCTGAAGATGGCTTGGCGGCGATATTCGGGATTATCAATGGTTAAAAGCCCGCGACAATTTGGAATTGGATTGCCGTGATTGCAAAACTCTTCTGCCTATGAAGGATCTCTTGCCTTAGACGTTAAGGTCTAGTTTGGATCTACCGACAATGGTGGATCTTGCCATCTGTATCACAACGTGGGATGAGACATTTGCATTGAGATCTGGAATTATCTGCAAAGCCAGATGCTACAAGTGGTGCAGTAGACTTGAATCCTATAGACCAAAGCCAATAGGATAGGCGACGGCTTTGGCGAGTTTTGCTTTCAAGTCATGAACGACTTGGATCCACTCATTTGTCATTTTCTTCGTTTGCAATTCCACAACTTTTCTTTCTTTTGTGGTTTGAATTTTTTAGGTTCTTTTGTTTACAAGTCCTGGATTGGATGGTTGAGTTTGATCAGCGGCCTTGTGTATTTTAGTTGGCGTAAGGTAGTTAAATAGGATTTGGCGGATTTTGACTCTAACCTCTTCACTAATTGGCCTGAGTTTTTATTTTATTTTTCATTTAATGAGTGAGTTTTTATTAGTAGAGCATTCCGATGGAGACTGCATGTATCAGCATCGCCATCAGAACAATATGAAAAATCAAACAATATAGACATGCTAAAATCTAATAAAAAAAAACTAGTCTTTGTGTTCTTTCCTTCGTGCAAAGAACTGGTCTAAGTGGAACATTACGGTATTTTGCGTAACAAAATAATCTTTGGGATCTTTGAAAAACTAACACGGGCTTGCGATAAAAAAATAAAAAAATTCTTATGGTTTTACTTTTTCAAAGTTGTTGTTACTGTAACATAAAATAAATTTGTTGTTCTTTTTCACGTTTGAAATAAATATTCTTGTCGGGTAACATAGAATAAGTCCATTTGTGACGAATTTGCTCCATAATTCAATAGCTCAAAATTATGCACCATCAATCTTCTTCCTTTTGGAACTTGGAAAGGGATGCTAATTTGAACTTTATATCTTGCATTGGAGTTACTACTAAATATGTTTGTAATCATTCAATCGCCTTGTTTTTGGTTCTTTTTATATGTGGGATAAAAAATTTGAACTATTTACCTTGTAGTAAAGTCGGGTATTTTTCTTATACTTTTAGTTATTTAAACTGTCATATCGCATGGAACTGCCTTTAACATCATCGTAACTTTACAATAATTATAATAGTTGGCGACCTAAAGCTGAAGAGCCTGCTTAACCCACACACTCAATCAAAGAAAAACTTTAAGCAGACCCAGTCCATTTCCTACCTTATGGTTACGGTCCCCCAACCTCACGGCCATTGTTGACCATATTTTGAATAAACTCATAAGTGGAGGACTCTGATTGGCTAACGAATCTTTATTTGTTTGTTTACTTTAGCTAATACCACCTACCTTACGTGTTAGCGCCACACATGGAAGTTTAACCGATTAAATGTCAAAAATGACGCTTTGCTTCTACCGGGAATCGCGCTGCCAAGGGCCCACTTTGTAAGTTGTACAATCTAAACTCTCCTTTCCTTGCAGACAAAATTCAACCGATTTGTGCCAAAAAGAGAGAAAAACAGCTCCCTTATAAAATCCCAAATCCCATTTCCTTTTTGGTTCCGTTTCTTTCTCCTAAGACTTGAAAATATGAAGTTTTTCCGGTCACATCTAAAGCCAAACAATTATTCCCGCTTGACAAGCCTCATAATTATTTCATGTTCCGTGTGCATACTGTATTTGCTCGTCTCTTTGTTTCTTGTACGAACAAATCTTTTGGTCACATACTCCTCAACTCAAAATGTGTATGCACCCACCTCTCTTGAACACATCGTCTTCGGAATTGCTTCAAACAAGAACGCCTGGCCGGAGAGAAAGGACTATGTTAAGATGTGGTGGAAGCCGTCCCAAATGAGAGGCTGCGTTTTTCTTGAAGAAGGCCTTCCATCTGAACATCGAAATCTGATAAACGACACCTCGCTTCCTCCCGTCTGCATCTCCGAGGACACTTCGCGGTTTCGCTACACTTACAAGGGCGGTCACCGGTCAGCAATACGCGTGGCGCGGGTTGTTTCGGAGACGGTGGCGCTCAACCACTCGGACGTGAGGTGGTTTGTGTTTGGGGATGATGACACTGTTTTCTTCCCTGAGAATTTGGTCAAGACTCTGTCCAAGTATGATCATGGGCTTTGGTACTACATAGGGACCAACTCAGAGATCTATGAGCAGAACAAGTACTTCGGATTCGGCATGGCTTTTGGAGGGGCGGGTTTTGCCATAAGCTACCCTCTAGCCAAAGTTCTGGCTAAATTCTTGGATTCATGTATTGAAAGATATCCACATCTCTATGGAAGTGATGCTAGAATTTACTCTTGCTTAACAGAACTTGGTGCTAGGTTAACGTTTGAGCCCGGTTTCCATCAGGTAACAACAATCTTTTTTTTTTTTTTTAATATTTAATATTTAATGTTTAATGTTTAATTTATATATATTAATTAAAAAAATTTCTGGGATATGTAAATTGGAGCAGATGGATATTCGTGGAGATGTGTTTGGTTTATTGGCTTCTCATCCAGTTACACCGTTGGTATCATTGCATCACTTGGGCCACATAGATCCAATCTTCCCAAACATGACAGCCCCCAAAGCTCTGCAACACTTTTTCAAAGCTGCCAATTTTGATTCACAAAGGCTTTTACAGCAGACAATTTGCTACGACAGATGGTTTTCATGGACAATTGTAGTGTCTTGGGGTTATGCTGTTCAAATCTACGGGAACCACATACTTGCGCCTGACATTCTTCCTGTGCCAGAGACATTCAGGAGATGGAAAAGCAAGGGACCTTTTCTGTCAGGAGTTTACACTTTCGCCACCAAAGAACTCCACTCCGACCCTTGCCGACGCCCCGCCCTTTTCTTTCTTGACAGCGTGTCTTCAGGGAACAATGGAATCCAGACCACCTACCAAAAATCTTTTGTCAATTGCTCTCGCGACGCGGCTTCACCTAGGAAACTCGAAGAGGTCAGAGTGTTTTCGCGTAAACTAGACCTCGACATCAAGCAGGTATTTCTCCTCAAATTGGACAGTCTAGCATTTTTATGCCGTTTCGAAAATTATTATGTATGTTTAATGGTACTGACTTCATAGTGTCTTGAATTTCGGATCAGTTGCAGGCTCCGAGAAGGCATTGTTGTGA
>CAMOHE010043827.1:2774-34031 GCA_946598075.1 Artocarpus hirsutus | reverse complement strand
AAAAATCAAAATAACGTGAAACTTGGAGGAAAATCACATAACACATGCATAAATAACATATAAGAATTTCAAAGCAAGATGATACTCCTAGACGAAAATATAGCAGTCGGTTTGAAGAGGGAAAAATTTTCAGAAGTGCTGAAAAATAAACTTATACCTTAAAACAAATTCTTCCTTAAGCTCCTTCGAATTAATCCAAAGAAATTTTTAATATTTTAACAAAGGATTGCAGGGAAATTTGAGAGGAAGAAGAGGAAAAGAAATGTGATAGGAAGAGAGAGAATGAGAGAGAAAAAAAATCGAGAGGGAGAGAGAGAATTAGAGAGATAGAGAATTTTGTTATGGTAAACAAAATGAAATTTAAAAAAATAAGGAAAAACTTATCCTCTTAATACTAATCAGAATTTTCTGATTAATTGTAAGGCATAATTCGTGTGATAGGATAGAATGGAGAGAGAAAAAGTCAAAACTTCCAAGAACAGTTCGAGTTGCCATATATCGCCTTTGTAAAACGGGAAAATTTTATCCATTAATTCAAATAAATCAAAAGTCACTTGCTTCATTACCAAAATTAAACAAATCATCCCATAATTATGTTAATTATCCAGAATAAATTATCCTTATCACAAATTCAACCTTATCATAATTTTGTGAAATTTCTGCTGACTGCTTGTCAGCTGTCATCGGCCTGCCGATCTCTATCTTTGGCCTGCCGATCACTGAAGTCCGGCCTACTGATGATATACCATCGGCTTGCTGTTTTAAGGAAAACATTTCGGCCTGTCGGACTGAATAGTCTAGCCTGCCGATCTGCCCTTAAATAAAAATCATTCATAATATTTAATTATCAATAAAAATATAATTAAACATATAACATTAATGACATGAACATTTGAGCACATCAATTCCACGCGAGCGTCACCTGTCATAACACTTAAAATAAAATGGTTAGCACCATCACATTATATATCATAACACTTACCATAATATAACATTTAACGTTGTTATCTATCATAACATAATCCGTTACATGAAATTAGGCGGGCGTTAAATTGTGAGACCACCTGCTCGCTACAAGAAAATTACAGAAATACATGTTGCTATCTCTGATAATGGTGAGAATGATCCATTGACATATCATCATATAATGGAAGATTCTGAGAAGGAGAAATGGTTGGAGGCTATGAACCTTAAAATGGAGTCCATGTACTCCAATTCAGTTTGGGAACTTGTAGAACTACCTAAAGGGACAAAACCCATAGGGTACAAATAGATTTACAAGAAGAAAGAGGAATGGATGAGAAAGTTAAGATTTTCAAAGCTAGGCTTGTGGCAAAGGATTATACCCAAAAGAAGGGAGTTGACTGTGAAGAAACTTTCGCACCCGTAGCTATGCATAAACCCATTCAGATTCTTTTATTCATTGCTACATGTCTTGATTACAAGATATGGCAAATAGTTGTCAAGACTGCCTTTTTGAATGACTATTTTGAGGAAAACATCTATATGATGCAACCAAAAGGGTTTGTAGTTAAAGGTGAAGAGCAAAAAGTTTGCAAGTTGCAAAGGTCCATCTATGGACTCAAGCAAGCTTCAATATCTTCAAACTTGAGATTTGATGAGGCGATCAAGTCTTATGGTTTCGATCAAAATATTGAAAAACCTTGTGTGTACAAGTACATCAAAGATAAAAAAGTGATCGTTTTAGTTTTTTATGTAGACAATATCCTACTCATTAGGAATGATGTAGGTATATTATCAAACATAAAGAAATTGCTCACCAACTAATTCCAAATGAAAGATTTGGGAGAGGCAAGTTATGTTCTTGGAATCCAACGCATAGGAGATTGCAAAAACAAAACTGTTGGCACTGTCTCAAGCATTGTATAACGATAAAGTGCTTATCAGATTTTCGATGCAAAATTCCAAGAAAGCTAATTTACTTACATGTCATGGAGTTTATCCTTTAAAAAAGCAACATCCTAAGACACCTCAAGAGGAATAAAACATGAGACAGGAACCTTATGCATCTGTAGTGGGAAGTCTATTATATGCTATGTCGTGTACAAGACCTAACATTTGCTTTGTGGTGGGTATAGTCAGTCGGTATCAATTCAACTCAGGATTATATCATTGGGCGGCGGTTAAATATATTCTCAAGTATCTCAAGAGAACAAGAAAGAAACTATATGTTGGTATATTCTAGTAGGAATTTGATTCCTATTGGATACATTGATTCTGATTTTCAATAAGACAAAGATACACGTAAATGTACGTTTGGATCAATGTTTACTTTTGGTGGTGGAGCCATAGTTTGGAGAAGCATTAAACAATCATGTATTGCTGATTCGCCTATGGAAGCTAAACATGTGGCTGCTTGTGAAGCAACTAAAGAAGCTGTTTGGCTTCGTAAGTTCTCAAATGATCTAGAAGTCATTTTAGGCAAGGATAAACCACTCACACTATATTGTGATAATAGTGGTATAGTGTCAAATTCAAGAGAACCGAGAAGCCACAAAAGGGGAAAGCAGATAGAATGAAAGTATCATTTGATCAGAGAGATAGTACATTAAGGAGATGTGCAAGTTGTGAAGAAAATGTCGAATAACAACCTTGCCAACCCATTAACTAAGACGTCACCAGCAAAGAACTTCGAGGGACATTTGGAAGGTTTAGGTCTTAGATACATGTCTCACCTGCTTTAGGGCAAGTGGGAGATTGTTGGATTTGGTACCTTATAAGCTGTGACATTATACATATTGTTAAAAAATAAATAAAGTGATATTTATTATTATTTTGGTTGCTTATATGTATTATAAATACATTTATAAATATCAAGAAAATTTCATGATTATTTATGTAACTATAAATTTAGCATATAAGTGTTATATGCTTTGGGATAAAATTTATATATAATAATCTAAATAGGCCCTAATAATTAATTAAAGTTTAGGATCTTTAATTAAATATTACAAGTACGGTCGAATCTCATTTAGAATGAAATAGTCTTATTTGGGCAATTAATGTAGAGACATTGGATTGGAGGAACTGGATATAATGAGATTATATAGGACTAGACCAGATAAATTATGAATCTTTAATAATATTCCATTACAAATAGAGTATTCAAATTTATTACTATGATGATCATATATTTGATAGTCTTAATCCTAAGTATTTATTAGGCTCCTATTTATGAAATTATGTTTTTTGACTTGTATCGTAAGATTTGTCTAAACACAAATCATAACTTAGCTTGGAAATATAATGGAATAAATGGCTATGAATAATATTATACAGATATGGAATCCATTTCTTCCTTATAGAAGTTAAAAAAATAGTTCTCTTGAGTGATGATTTGAGGTTTGAACAGTAGAGCTCTTGTTCCTAATAAGATTATGAATTAACAGTTCATTAAAAAATTATTGAAACTCAAGAATAAAGATGTAATAAGAGAGGTAAATGGAAATTGGACCTAGAACTTATATGAACTATTTATGGATGACTGACTTATATGTAATGATTATATCAATGGACTAATCGTTAATTTTCTTTGAGTAATTTTTATTATAATATCAAGAGTTCAGTTTTAGGTTTTTAGTGGATCAACACTAAAACTAATAAATTTGGCACATTAATTAAAGAGTTTGATTAATTGTCAAATTTTTTGGAGCTTAGGTTATAGGTCTATAGGTCCCCAATGCCACCTCTATAGCACTATATTGGATTTTATGCAAAGAATGAATTATACATATTTAATTTAAAATTATTGAATTCTGAATTAATTAATTCACACTTAAGTTATTAATATAGCACAAAAAAATGTTCTTTGTGACATATAATATAATGTGATAAATGTTGTCACATTTAACTGAGCATTAGTTAATAATCAATTGATAACGAAATTAGTTGAATATTTTCTAATTTTGTGTGACACATGTGTGGTAGGACCACATTTTGACTTTTCTAACATGGGCACAAAATTAAATTATTAATTAATTTAAAATCTATTCACAATAAATATGATTTAGTTTTGAATTTAAATATATGATATTTTCACATACTCTGATTTGGTTTTGAACCAAATCTTATATATATATAAAAGATTCCTGTTTTAGTTTTTAAACCAAATCTATTATATATATATATATATATATATATATATATATAAAAGATGTTAATTATATTATATATGTATATATGCGAAATCAGTTTAAGAAAGATTTCGTTAACTTTTTATATATATATATATTATATATAAAATCTTTTAAACAAAAGTTTTCATTATTGTGTGTGTGTGTGTGTATATATAACTATTTTGAAGAATCACGTTATTGTTATTTGAATTAAAAAAAGGGTAAAAACATGAATCGTGAACACCTTCCCACACATCTAATATTGTGGGTATATGGGTGAGTGGATGGTTATTTTAAATTTGAAAAATAAATTAAAATTAATTGAAAAATAACTAACTGCTCAGATATAAGGTAAAGATAACAATTATCTCCATAAATCTTTTTCACGTAACTTTCGCAGAGAGAAAAACTCTTAGTTTTTCTCTGAAAAAAAAATCTACTATCTCATGTGTTAAGTATATAGTAGATTCAGAAAAGTATGAGGTTAATTCATTTTTGCAGTTTGACACCCACTTGTCTTTTCGTTAGTGTGGAGGCCTGGCTTGAAAGATCGTAGTGTCAAATAGGAAAGCTAGGATATCTTGATAGGTCTTCAAAATGTTTGTAAAAATTACCAAAGCTTTCTATTATTAATTAAAATAATATAGCTATTCAAGATAAACAAAGTTTTCATAAAATTTTGTTTGTTAACGATCCATTCCTTCCACTGCATTTCTTATTTGTTTCCAACACAAAGAGCACCATCTAAATCTCCTTCACGACCACCATAATGAAACTTTTGAAATTTTTGTTCGTATTCTTGGTCATCCTAATTCTCCTCTAGAGATAATATAATGCCTCTCTTGAGCTAGCAAGTTTAACCCCACTAGCTCAAGAAAAAAAACATTAACTTGGTTTATTAAAAAACTTAGAAGAATAATACTAAGCAACAAAAAAAATAATAATCTTTACTTCAAATTAAATATTGTCCTTATACAAAACTCTTTAAATTAATTTCATATATATCTTAACATTACTAGACTCATCATTAGACCTTTATATTTTTTTTCTTAGTCAACTTAAACATGTACTTCAAAGCTCACTTGTGTCTACATCATGAGAACTATATGAGCCAATGCTTAATAAGTGAACCATATAGCACTCTAAAAACTTTTCTTTAACTATAACCTTAAAGTCTTCTTGTATGACTCTTATCTCATGTTATTAGAACCACTACTTTATTTGCATAGGCCCCCTCAATTGAAACTCTTTTTTCTTAAAGACTTGGTTCATATGACATTAAATTTTTTAGTTCACAATAAGCATAAAGTTATATATAATACATGTGAAAACTTTTCGAATACTTCTGAAAATATGTCAATAAGACCATAAAACTTAGAAAATTCTTCTAGAACATATTACTATTTAAGTAATATAGAAGTAATACAATAGAGATTATATTTACAAATTAGCAGTTAGAGGGTATGAAGCATCTCTATTTTTCTTTCCTCCACTTTCTCTCTTTTCTACCATTTCTCTCTACGTTGAAGGCTATGTAGTGTACATATATAGTGCTTCAACCTAGATCACTTATATAGCCTTCCTTGAGGAGGTTATCTCTTCACCACAAAGTATCAGATTCTTTGAAGCTAGTTGCTAGATGTCCATGTACCCTTATCCTACCTTGCCATGTGTAACTCTCATACTAAAATATACGTTAGTTTGGTTCCAACTTATCAAGGCTACTACTAAAATTGTCAAGCCTATCAAGTTCTTTTGGCACTTACCAAGAACATAGGTTCTCGTGTGTCGAGCATTATATATTAAAATTCCTTTTTCCCCTTAAAACCTGCCAATTCATATAGCTACAATTATATGAGTATCTCCTTCAAAGAATTACTACCTCTAAGGCTCAATACTAGACGTCTTTGTACCCTTGTGCAACAAGCAGATTCCTCAACTATTGGGTTTTTGGTTCTTCACTTATCCCACTTTGATTAGGGATGATGCTTTTTGTCTTAGGCTAGATATATAATGCCTTTTGTCCCACATCGGTAATATGTGAAGCCTTACGTCTTGTGTAGGCTTATAAAGAAGAGCTTAGTTTGTTATTTTAGTTATCCTAAAAATTAAAAATGATTATTTCCTGATTTGTTTCATCATCTCGAAGTAAGTTTCTTTTGTGTAATTTTAAAGCTCTTTTTAATCTAATAAGACAAACCTTGGTTAAGGATAGTCCTCTAAGCTAGGTCCACAATCCTACAGTACACTTACTCAGATGTTTGTGTTGAATCTTACCAAATGAGCCTTGTTTGGAGAGAAAAATAACCACAAGTCCATTTTGGGCTAAAGGTAATCCTACCAAAGAAGTCGTAATTTTTGACATAGTACACACTCAGATGTTTGTATTGACGTGAACATATTGGTATGATATAAGGTACAAGTACTTAGTCCTTTTTATAGATGACTACTCGTGTTTAGGTTTGTATATATGATATTTCGTAAATGTGAATCTTTGATTAATTTAAGGAGTTTCGTGTGGAAGTGGAGAAGCAATTGTGTAAACCATGTAAACATTTTGATTAGATCGAAATGGGAAATACCTCTTTGAGAAGTCTGTAGGACACTTATTAGTAGATAGGATTCTATTCTATTTGACTATACCAAGAACTCCACAAAAGAATAGTGTGGTAGATATTAAAAAAATATCCTAAAGTATGGTCTGGAATGAATCATTTGAAAATACCAATATATATACACACATATATATATATATCGGGATATGTACTACAAATTGTAGGTTATCTTCTAAGCAATATTCCAACTACAGCTGTTGTTAAGGTTCGGGACATGTTCTAAATGAGGAAGCTCAGAAGTTAGAATCTCGTTTAAAAGTTTGTAATTTTGTAACATATTTTAAAATGATAAAGGATGGATTACTTCATAATCCAAAGGAAAATAAAGTATTGGTTTCCATACTTGAAATATTTCTTGTGGAAAGTTACATGCATAACTTTAAATCTTAAAGTAATTTGGTGCTTGAGGAGTTAAGGACTGATTGAATTAGTCTAGAGATTCTAGATGTGGAAGATATTCCAATCGTTATAGAGAAACCAAAAATAAAATCAACAACTTAGGGAGCATTGTCGTGGTGGAGGAGTTGTTTATCAAAAGTCAAGTATCAATGCAAAGCCTTTAGGCTAAGGTCATTGAATCTAACGATGATTTCACTTGATATGACAAAGCCATGGCAAAAGGCCATAAATGATAAATTGAAATATATTGCTTTCAATTAAGTTTGGAAACTTGTAGAGACACTTAAAGGGATTGCTTTAAGTTTAGAGTCTACAAGAGGAAAAGAGAAGCAATGGAAAGGTGAAAACCTTAAAAGCTAGACTTGTAGCAAGGAGATAAAAGTAGAAAGTAGACATCAGTCAACTAAAGTCTATTTGCATATTCTTATCCATTGCTACGTATTTCGACCACGAGGAAAAGAAAATGGATGTCAAGATTAGTATCTATAAGATATAACCAGATAGGTTCAAGGCAAAGGGCTAAGAGGATAATGTTCGCAAGTTGCTTAAGTCAGTTGATGGACCAATGCAAACTTCTCATTCCCAGAACATAAGATTTTATAAGATAATCAAATCATATAGGTTCGAGCAAAATCTTGACGAACCATGCATTATATACGTATTATGGATCAGAGAGTGGTTTTTTTAGTACTCTATGTTGATGACATTCTCATTGGGAATGATATAGGCACAATGTTATCAATCAAAGTTTGGTTATCCAAATAATTTGACATAAAGGATTTGAGAAAAGCTAATTGTGTTCTTTGGGTTTAACTATTAAGCAATAGTAAGAACAAAATGATAATTTTGTCTCAAAATCATGTACATAGATTAAGTTCTAGATAGTTTTGCAATTCAAGATTCTAAGATAGGTTTTTGACCTATTGGTATGGAATCTCTCTTTCTAGGGATAATTATCTTTAGACATCAAAGCAAAGAAAATACACGGCAGGAATTCCTTCTTCTTTAGCAGTGGGAGTCTAGTATGTAGTATGCTTTGTATGAGATTGGATATTTGTTGTACGGTCAGGATACTAAATTGATATAAGTTGAATCCTAAGCCAAAAACATTGATAGGCAGTTAAGCATATAACTCTAGTATCTTAGGAGAATAAGAATTATATGCTAGTATATTCTGGAGAGGACCTAACACCTAAAGGACACATGGATTCTGACTTTCAGTTAGATTAAGATTCAAGGGGATTAACTTTGGGGTTTGTTTTACTCTAGGAAGCAGATCCATAATGAGAGTACTATCAAACGATATTGTATTGATAATTCTACTGTGGGGGCTGAAGATGTGGTTGTCACTGAGGCATCCAAGGAAATTGTGCGGCTAAGGATATTTTCTTGGAGACCTTAAGGTAGTGTATAGTATGGACAAATCTATAGTTTTGCATTGTAGAATATGTATATAATAAAAAATTTTATAAAACTTTTGTAAAATAATGCTATAGAGTATATTTATTTAATGCTTTATATAAATATATATATATATATAATTTATGCTCACCGGTTGAAGCAATTGAATCAAAAATCGTCTATAGGAATAGTTCTCTATATGAAACTACTATCTTCCTTAGCTAGTTCTTGACACCGAATGCATAAACATGTGGGTGTTGAAGGGAATTAAGGTTTTTAAGCTATCACTCACTTACTTTTGTCTCTGACTAATCTCAACGCATGAGTAAAATGGCACTAAGAATGAAAAATGCTTCTTTTCTCTCTTCTCTCTCTACACCTATCTTAAGGTTCTCAGGCAGAGTTTTCACAATCTAATCAAAACTCTCAATTATGTATAAATGAATAGAGTAGCCCTCTATTTATAAAGAATGAGAGAATCAATTAATTCTGAAAGCTTTCTTTATTTTAAATCAAATATAACATATTTAATCATTATAAAAAGGATAAATTTCACTTTCCTTTATCTGTGTTACATGCCACCCACATATACTATATCTATGTATGTGGTGCCAATCAAGAGAAAGGAAATAGAAAAAATACTACTTGCTACCCAATCTAATTTGTTTCCATAATTTAAATTTCTAATTTTGAATAAATCACATTTATTAAAATTAGAAACTTCTAGAAACATGAAAGTTGGTGGATAAGACTTGGGTTGCATAGAAAACCTTTCCTTGTGCTTGCATATGTCACACAGAGCATGTGGGACCCATTATGTCTCTTCCAAAATTAATTTTGATTTATTATTATTAAAAATCTCATTACTTAATAATTATTAATTTATTTTGATTGATATTTTAATTAGAATTTCATAATTTTAAATTAATTACTTAAAACAATAATTTCACTTGTCCAAACGATGTTTACAAGGATGGTAGGGGGACTAAAGGACCCATAATTTTAAGCTCTAATAAAACCAATGATATATTAAATTTTATAAATTCCAATGTTACTACATTAAAAACTTGAAAGTGCACTCTTGAAATTGTAGATCATTTTCTAGAGTTGCCCATTTAATAGTCATTGCATATAAATTGATCCTCCCTAAATAAATCATAGTCAGAGCTCAATAAAATCTGTTAATCTCTCTAATTACTTTTTTACCTATGAGTGTCAATGATTTGACCCAATCAATTTGTCAACTAAGGGAAGGGGAAGGGGGTTTGAGGGAAGGGGAAACCATCCCTAACCTTACCTTCCTATTTAGGCATTTTATCGTTGGAAGCCATTCCGCCATTCCTATAAAAGGAATGGAGTAAAAGGAACACCTTACTCTAATTGAACGGCCCACCATTCCTGACTAAAGAATAAATTAATGAATTTAATCCCAAATTTGAGTGCTCATATAATTTAAGACACCAATTAATACTCAAAGAAATTATCTATCTATTTCTTGTTAGGGAAGGAATGTATTCCCTCTTATAATATTAACATTCATGTCTACTTACTTCATTATGCCTCTAAAATATAAGGGATCATAGGATTAGATTCTCAAATTCATGCCAAGTAAACCAAAAGACATAATTTTATAAATTAGCATCTGCTAATAATCCAAGATTAAGATCATATTATATATGACTATCAGTTGATATGGTCAGAACTTGCTATATATTAATGAAAATTATTTAGCCATTCATATTGCATCATGTCCTAGTCTTACATTGCTCATTTAATAACTCGCTATATTTGTGTTTAGATAAGACCATTCTAGTCTCAATAAAATTGACTTGTACTATTAACGCTCAATTAAAGATTCTATAATCGAATAACTAATTATACATTTTTTTACTATTTAATTATCATTCTTAAATACTATCCTTCTGTATATAGCATTTATACAGAATATTTAAGGTAACATAAATAATCATGAATTTTAGTGAAATCCATATAGAATTAAAAAAACATGCACAAAAATATAATAAAAAACTCACTTTATTTATTTATAAATATGTCCTTTGCAAAAGTATCACATGCTTTAAGGGTATCTATCATAATAGCTTTGTGAAAGAGATTTTGGGTGTATTTAGGATTTGGATTTTGAGAGTTTTGGGTGATGAACTTAAGTTTTATCTCGAGTAAGATGCGAACAAAAGGTCGAAATCCAAAAGTAAGCAAAGTAAAACAAAAATAAACAATAAAAAGTAGATAATTGGAAATGAAACAATTGCAAATGACATAACTCTTTTGGAGTTTTTTTATATTTAATGCCAACAATAACGTAGTAAATGCAAAGACAAATAACAAAGAAATAAAAATTATTGGTAATAGAGGCATAAGTACTCAGCGTTTGTGGATGTTTCCCTTTATTATGATATCTCGAATCTTATAGGGTCCTTCCGAGTTTGGACCAAAAGGGCCTGTGTTTTTAGTTTTTATGCCCTAAGTTGCTTTTCTGAGGACCAAATCACCAATTGCAAGCTTTTTTTCATGAACCTGCTTTTTATAGTATCTCATCATCCTTTGTTGATAGGCAACAAAATGCATCTAGGATCCAATCCTATGGTCCTCAAGCAAGTCAAGCTCTACATTCATTAACTATGCATTTTCTTGGCTGTTGTAGGCAACCACTCTACTAGTGGGAGTCATTATCTCGACTGAAATAACAACTTCAACACCCTACATTAACATGAATAAGGTCCTACCTGTTGTCGTATGGGTCATCATTTTATACGCCTACAATACTTTTGGTAATTCTTTGGCCCATCTTCATTTTAAGTAATTGAGATGCTTCTTCAAGGTGTGTTTAATAATTTTGTTCATTGCTTCAACCTGTCCATTTGATTAGGGATATATTACAGTTGAGAAGTTTTTGTGTATGCCCAGATCATCACAGAATTTTCTCTTTTTTCACATTATCGAACTGTTTGTCATTATTAGAGATGACTGAATGTGGGACATCTAAATGATAGACAATATGTGACCAAATAAAGCATGTACAATTGACTTCAATGATTTGGGTAAATACCTTTGCTTCGATCAACTTTGTATAATAGTCGACCACCACAACAGCATATTGAAAGCCTCCATGCGCTATTATGAGTGGACCGACTATATCAATCCTCTATTTTGCAAATAGCAAGGTGAGATCTCGACACCGTGGCATAACATTGGCATTTGTCACATTTCTTTGCATATTTCTTTGCATCCCTCCTCAATGTTGGCTAATAGTATCCTTGTTTAAGCATTCTGTGGGCCAAAGATTGTCCCTTTGTGTGATTTCCACACAGACCATGTATTTATTTTAACACTTTGATTCTTCCCCTTCATCTAGGCATCTTAGCAGAGGAGCTGAATAACTTCGCCCATAAAGCACTCCATCTTTTGAAGATTGATTTAGGGCATAAATAATAATAGCACTCAATTTGTGATTAAGTTCATAAATTTATTATTCATTAGAGAATCAATGGCACTTAAGGATAAAGAAGTAATTAGAGAGATCAACGGATTTTTCCTAGCTCTAATTGTGAATTATTTTTGGAGGATCGACTTATATATAATGGTTATATCAAATAGACGACTCTAAGAAATGAGTAATTATATATCTATAATTTTAAAAGTGCAATTCTAAATATTTAGTGGAGTTACATTGAAATTAATATACGAGTAATGTATTAATTAAAGAGCTTAATTAATATATTAGTTTTGTTGGAACTTAAAATTATAGATCCATTAGTCCCCGACTATCATTGTTAATGCTGTTTGGATAAGTAGAATTATTGGTCAAAATAATTAATTTAAAATTATGTAATTATAAATTTAATATCACTCAAAATAAATTAATTTAATATTTTGTTAAATAGTAAAATTATTTAATAAATAATTATTAAATAATAAGATTATTTAATAATAAAATAATTAATTTTGGAAGATACACAATGGTGGGTCCCACTATGTATGGCACACATAGTGGGAGGGTTCCTTTGTGTGTGGTGCCTATGGTATAAAAGGAAAGTCCCTTGCACACTTCAAAGCTTGTTTATATACCAAGTTTTAATATTTAGAATTTCTAATTTTAAATAAATGTGATTTAATTTAAATATAAAAAGAAATAAGATTGGATAACAAGTAGTATTCCTACTTGTACTACTACAGTCTGGGCATTCCATGACGATTTAAAACTGTCATAGAAAAATATCACGTCGGTTAAAAAACCGTCGTTGAAACTTCAGTTGTGGTATAAAATTAAGTTTTCACGATAGTTTTTTATCATTATGGAACCTTAGAATAGGCGTGAATATAGGGCTGTGGGAATAGCTCTTTCACGATGGTTTTTGAGAAAAACCATCATGAAATAAGAAAGTTTCCACGATGGTTTGACAAAAACCGTCGTGGAAACTCCACATTCTACGAAGATTTTCTAAAAAAAAACCGTCGCGAAATAATGGTCCACGACCACCACTTCCACGATGGTTTTTTACTAAAACCATCATGAAAAATTGGTATTACCTAAAAAAATTGACAAAATTTGTAATTTCCAACGGGATGGCCAATCCTATGTGTTATCCATTACAACAAGGCCCTAATTGCATACAAATATTGATGTATATTGAAATTACAAGGTATTTACAAGATCATTTACATTTGAGCTATTTTAAACAATCGTTTATCTACTATCTCTATCTGAACATGATATACCTATTTATAAATTATACCCACTCTAATCTAACTTCATTTATATCCATATGTATATAAAAATATTTTCTTCCTAGGGCTTGTATACCACTAGTAATTATATCTCACATGAAATGTAGAATAAAAAAATCACATTCGACGTTTCCTTGTTGTCTTTGACACTTACATCTAGAATATAGCATTCCGTTCAGTCAGTTTGTAACATCGCTTCCTGCTTGAAGTTTCCAATCATTAAGCACCCCAACAATATGTCATGATTAAATGAATTAATAGACAATACAATTATGTAAAACTCAAAACAGTTAATTTTATAAGAGAACATTAATACCTACAAGCTCGTGATTGATACGAAATTATCACATGATGGGTGTCTGTGGGCGTCAAACCAATATATTTGGTCCTCCCATGGCGAAATAAGTGCCAACATCCAATGTTCTCTAATATTTTATGGCACAAAGAATAATTTCCCCTCAGTGCTTGAGCTAATAGGCAAAAGAGTGATGTGGCACACTCTTTGCAACCACTCTATAGGTTTCTTGTAGCACTTGAAACAATCGTCGGAGATATAAAGCCGAAATTATGCACCTTGCCTTGAAATTCACAATATTCTGCCAAAAAACTACAATAAAAAACAATATAATTAATTATTTGAAAGCACCTTACAATTCTATCTATATTTTAAAATTTATGAATTAAGGATAAAGTTATTACCTGAGGTATACCAGGATACAATTCACCCTGATTTGATCAAAGTTGATGAAGTAGTAAACATCTTCATATCCTACATAGACAAGCAATTCAATGCCAGTAACATTTACTAGTATCAAACACTAAATCGTCAACCCATCTTGCATGACAGAATATGTGTATAAAGCCAACTGCATAAATTCTGAAGGTACTAAAGCGAAGTTAAATGCAGGCAATGGGTCATTCGCAATGAGTTGTTTTTCTTCTTGTTTTATCTTAGGTTGTGATTGTCTTGTTTTTGTAGAGCTTTTTTTTTTTGGCATTTCTTTTTGCTTAGATCTTATGGAGTGTGGCTAGGCGCTCGACTCATCTTCATCATTGCGACTACTTCAACTAAACTCTTTGGCCATGCGACGAAGCTTCCGATGGCTTCACCCACAATTGTTGCTTCAAATGTTGGAATAGGCAACTCAGCTATTCTAACTCCGATAGTAGTGATGTTAACTCGCACGTTTTCTTCCCCTAATGGTCTTCCATGGACTGTATCAGTTGGAAGACTCTCCATCCAAGCCTTCCCAAGCGCAACAAGTGCACACCTACCATTAATTCTATCCTCAACAAAGAGCATGCATGCTGAACCTTGTTTAGGCTCTTGATGATGAGGTGACAATTAGACTTCTGAAGCTTGTGGAGCTTCTGCTACATAATCAGGAGGTGTTACAACTAGCCTTAAAGCTGTTGCGTTATGAGATGCTATCATCTGTCGACCTGGCTTGTCCTTGGGAAATGAGCTCAGTCATAAGACCTCACAATCCTACAATTTCCATCTGCACCTTCGACATTTGGGAATTCAATTTCAAACCTAATTGGAGGTTGAAGTATTGAGACTGCTTTAAATACTTCGATTGACTATGAACACGTTTTGAATGTTCTGATTTCCCTAGTGCTCTTATCACTATGTCATCGTTACCGACGGATTGAAAGCTCCCTTAACTTTGTTGTATTGTGTATTCATCGTGTAAAACAACAACACAACCATGTTATTCTTAAGATCCTTCAATAGTTATGTGTTCAATAAACTTACAATCAAGTTCTCAATTTCTACTACTCTTGGATTTTTAAACTGTCCATCGAGAACTTGACATGATTTTACCCATAACTCCTCTCATGTTGGTAGCACGCCCGTCTTAGCTAACTGTATTACGCTATGTTAGTAACATATTAATGATAGAATAATTGATATATGTAATACGAGTAAGATATTAACGTACCAATGATTGCTTGAGCTCTATATATCTAACTCAGCCAACCATAGAGTAGTTTTCATTTTCTGCTCTTATTTTTCGTGCATTTGATGATAGCAATTGGAATTTGACGAAACGTCGATACCTTACAAAAGCTTCTCAATCGTCATCATTTATGAAGGGGTAGTAGTGTACTACAGTAGGAAGCTGCTTATATACATTTTCATCCTCCTTCGGAATGGAAAGGTATGACTGTGCGAAAGTAACATAGTGGTTGAATCCAAACCCTTTTGTAAATTCACCACAAACCTTTAAAGCATTTTTCCTATACCAATCCTCAACTGTAAAAGCTTCATAAATCTCTCTCCAAATCACATCTTTTAGTTGTTCCAAATCCTTAGACCTCCAATCTTTAAGCCATATAGGAACACATTCTCGACTAAGGACTCCAATCTAATTGCTTAATTCATGGCCAGGTGCGCTTTTCGGTTGGCCTTTTGAATCAAATGTTACTTTTATTCTTAAACCTTTCTTTTTCATCCTGATGAACTTTTTTCATCAAAGTAGCTCTTCGCTCAAAATATACTTTAGGATTGAATTCGGTTCGCCTTCGTGGCTCACTACGTTGTTTTCCCTTGCTATATTAAGAGAAAGATGGAGTGCACTCTTCATACTCCTCCTCATACTGGTCACTATTGATCTTATGAGACATTTTACCTATTCAAAATAAGCAAAAACTAACACACACATACTAATATGAAAAATCACATATTATAAATTCACATAATATAAAAATAAAAAAATCATATATTAAAAATCACATATTATATATTAACATATGATAAATTAACATATTATAAATTAACATATTGAAAAATTACATATTATAAATTCACATTTTATAAATTAACATTTTAAAAATCACATATTATAAATAACATATTAAAAATTCATATATTAAAAAATCACATATTATAAATTTACAAATTAAAAAATCACATATTATAAATTCATATTTTATAAATTAACATTTTAAAAATCACATATTATAGATTAACATATTTTAAATTAACATTTTAAAAATCATATCTTATAAATTAACATCTTATAAATTCACATATTAAAAAATCACGTATTAAAAAATTACATATTATAAATTGACATATTAAAAAATCACATATTATAAATTCACATTTTATAAATTAACATATTATAATTAACATTTTAAAAATCACATTTATAAATTAACATATTATAAATTAACATTATAAAAATCACATATTATAAATTAACATCTTATAAATTAACATATTATAAATTCACATATTAAAAAATCACGTATTATAGATTCACAAATTAAAAAAAAAACAGATATTATAAATTAACATGTTATATGTTAATATATTATAAATTTACATATTAAAAACCACATATTAAAACATCACATATTAAAAACTACATATTAAAACATCACATGTTAAAAATACTCATATAATAATATGTGGGAAGGAGGGGCGAATGGGGGCAGGGGGCAGGGGGTGAGTGGGGACATGGGGAGGGGAGGGTGGGGATGGGGGAGAATGGGGGGGACTCGAGGGCCAAAGGGAGTAGGGGGAAGAGGGTGGGGGCGTAAGGTCTCACGGGGGGAGGGGGTAGGCGGGGTAGAGGGTGGGTGGAGGCGGAGGGTGGACAGAGGGGTAGGCGCAAGGGAAAGAGGAGAAAGAAAGGGAGAAGTACTTACCAGTTGGGGAGGCGAAGCGACAGCGATGGCAACGGTTGGAGGCAACGACAATGGGAGGAGAGAAAGGTTGAGAGAGAGAAAGGGGCAGCTGCGAAGGGGGAGGCGTTTGAAAATCAAAAGGGGCACTTGATTTTCAAAAAATATATTGCCCTAGTGGGGACATTATATGACAGTTTTTTCTAAAAAACCGTCTTGTTATGTTTAAGCTTCGTGTAAGGTGCCCTTACACGATGGTTTCTACAAAAACAGTCGTTTAAGGTTAGTTTCTAGTACATTTTCCATGACGGTTTCTACAGAAACCATCATGAAACATCTTTTTTTCCAACAATTTCCTCAGAAAACCGTCGTAAAAAAAGATCAAAATTACCACTTACATAAGTTTTTTTTTTCTGCCCAAGGTGGCCAGCCCATGTGTTAAGCATCTAATGGCCCAAAATGTTTACTTTTTCCTATTTTCATCACAAATATAACTATAAATAAACATCCTAATTTTTTTTTAAAAAAAGTGAAAAATGAAACAAAGAAATATATTTAAATAAATTAACATTTTTTCTCTTTTTTTTTTTATTGGTTCCTCAAGACATATCCATTCCATATCTTCACAAAGCAAGTGTGAAACATCATCTTCAAAATCATCTATCTCTTCGACCGATGGCAATCCCTTTGTGAATGAAGGAATGTCCGTGTAATCCTCGGCAACTTCTTCACCGTCAATAACTACTCTTGGCTTCATCGGGATGACAAGAGACAACTCTATGTCTTGGGGATCCGTAGTATAAAAAACTTGGATTGCTTGTGATGCCATAATGAAGGGATCATTCTTGTATCTCAGTCTTCTAAAGTCAACCACCATGATGCCATCATTATTGATCTTAACATAGTTATTATCTGCCTAATTGCACTTAAAAAGTGCTATACGCAATCCCCCATAATCAAGTTCCCAAAAATCTTCAATAAAATCAAAGTAGTTCATGGTCCCATATACTGGTTTCTTGTCTTTGATTGAGGCAATATGCATAGCCTCGGCACGGAAAGTCACACCGTTATTTTAGGTAGGATGCTTCCCATCTCTTTTGCATGTGTAGAAAGTGTAACCATTTATGGAATATGACGTATACCTTATAACTACTAAAGACAGTACTCTAGTTAGGTTCTTCAAGTCTTGTGACATGCCTCCATCTTGTAATGTGGAGCACTTGCCATAGATGTGTGCTCTAATCCATAACCAAAAGGTTCGGTTGTGTTCATCTTGCAACCACTTCTCATTTCTTGCTCTTTTTGGGTTTGCCATTTTTAATTCGTTCATGTGCACCTCAATGAAAGGCTCCATTTCATTAGCATTGTGCAAGACATAAAGACAAGCTTACTTTCACTCCTCTTGATTTATTGAGGAAGGATTGCCAATAGATAGTCCCCTAGCCTCAATGTTTATAGTCTTTGGCACCTCAATTGCTTCTGCATTAGATAAGTACTCGGAGCAAAATTCAATCGATTCCTCAGCTATGTAACTTTCTACAATACATCCATCTGGCCTATTTTGGTTCTTCACATACCCTTTAAAAGCTTCATATATCTTTCAAATGGGTATATCCATCTCAAATACACCAGTCGGCATAACTTAACTTCACGTACTAAGTGTACCATTAGATGAATCATGATGTCAAAAAATACTAGTGGAAATACTTCTCAAGGATACATAAGGTGCACCAACTTCGATTGTATGAATCTAGCATAAGTGGACCAATTACCTTGGAGCATATTGAATTAAAGAACTAGCACAACTTGGTAATTGCAAATCTCACATCCTTTGTTAGAATTCCCCGCAAAGCAAATGGTAGTAATTGTTGCATCAACGCATGACAATAGTGTGTTTTCATGCTAATAAGTTTCAAATCCTTCACCGACACTAACTTTTTAAAGTTCAAAGAACAGCCGTCAGACAATTTCAACAAAGCAAGCCATTCACAAAGCGTTCTATTTTTCGCTCTTGATAACGTGTGCTTCGTCGAAGGTAAATAAGTGCACTTCTCTCTTTTGTCAAGAAACAAATTAGGCCTAATCTCTATTTCCATGAGACCTAACCATGCTTTTTCACCATCTTTAGTCTTGCTTGGAATGTTAAGCAATGTGCCGACTATGGATTCACAAACGTTTTTCTTAATATGCATAACGTCCAAGAAAAGATTGATCTTTTTCCATGATCCATCAATCAGCAGCTCATCCTTACCTCACTTTTTTTTCCCGAATACCACTTTTATATCCTTTACCATTTCAAATATTTGTTCACCCATCAAAGGACGAGGAGGGTCTCTTTCTTAGCTATTGCCATCAAAGGCTTTCTTTTGTTTGCAATAACGATGATCTCTTGGCAGCCATCTTCTATGACCAAGAAAAACTATTTTCTTACCATTCTTCAACCGTTTGTGAGACGTTTCCTTCATATACAAATAGGACAACCAATAGAACTCTTCATCGAATAACCAGATAAATTGCCATATGTGGGGAAGTCATTAATTGTCTATATTAATATTGCACGGAGTGTGAACATCTCTTCTCAGTAAGCATCTCTAACTTTGGCTCTATTTTCCTACAAGTTTTTTAGGTCATCGATTAACGGTGCTAAGTATACATCAATGTCGTTGCTTGGTTGGTGAATACCCGAAATCAATAAAGACAACATCAAAAACTTCTGCTTCATACATCTCTTTGGAGAGAGATTGTAGTTAACAAGTATTATGGGCCAAGTGCCATGCGTACTACTCATGTTACCATGTGGATTCATTTCATCAGTCAACAAAGTGAAATGTATATTTTTTGGATCCGTACAAAAGTCGAGATGACCAGCTTTAAAAGTCTTCCATTGTGGTGAATCCGTAGGGTGTCTAAGCATACCATCGTTGACCCATTTGTCATGATGCCATGTCAAATTCTTGGCATGTTTTGGGTTTCCAAATAAATGCCTCAAATGTGGTACTGGTGGAATGTACTATAGCACTTTCTTTGGCACTCTATTCTTACCATCTTTTGGCTCCTTTTCTTTCTTCCACCTTGCTTGTTGACAAACTGGACAATAATTCTCATCCTCATACTTATTCCTATAAAGAACACAATCATTTTCACAACCATGAATATTCTCGTACTCCATTTTCAAAGTGTTCAAAGTTTTCTTAGCCTTATACATACTAGTTGGTAATTTATTACCCTTTGGTAGAAGCCTTCTTTGAAATTCCAAAAGCTTTATAAAACTAGAATTTGACCACCACCTTGATGCTTTCAAATTCCATAATCCAACTAAAGTAGACAATTTGGTGAAATTAGTACACCCCTCATACACAGGTATCTTGGCATCATTTATCATTGTCTCAAATAAATCCAAATGGTGTAAGAAGTGTTATTCCAAACCATTGACCATGTTAACCATTTTGTCATGATCATCCATATTATCCTTCACAATTTTTCTTTTCTTTATTTACTAAAGTTGGATTAAAATCAGACTCGCCATGAAAATGCCACGTTTGCTAACTACTTATAATTCTATTTCGAAATAAATGTCCTCTAACAACTAGAAATGGATGCAATCTATGGTTTTCACGTTGAACATAAGGGCACAGAATTTGATCACCATTGGCATGACTTTTGGCAAAATCCAAGAACTCTTCCACACTATTCACATGTTCTCTAGACAATCGAAAATCCCACTTCCATTTCCTACCCATTTCGCAAGTCCTAAATCGAAATAACGAATAGCAATTCAATTAAAATTAAATTCACAAATTATATATACATACCCACCATATTCTATAATCAAAAAACAAAAACATTCACCCATCATAAAACAAATTACACATACCCATCATAAAACAAATAAATCATGCTTATGATCCACAATACAATAAACATGGATTAAAGAACAAAATCAACAACAATTTATCAATTTTGGATTAAACAAAAAAATCAACAATAATTTATCAATTTCTAATAAAAGCTTGCAATTAGGAAGAAGATTAAGGAGTGTGGAGACAGAGAGTGATGATGGCAGCAGTTTCGGAGGTGTCTGTGTTTGTATTTGAGAGGTGAGTTTTTAATTTGTGTCTAATTGTTGAGGTGAGAAAAGAGATTTTAAGTGAGCTACCACGACGGTTTTTGAAAAAAAACCGTCGTAGTATGTGCTGTATCTACCACGATAGTTTTTTTAAAAGCCGTCGTAGTAGATTCCGTTCATATCACGATGATTTTTGTCTTTGCGGGTGTAACCCCCACCGGTTTTTTCTTTTATCACGACGGCTTTTGAGAAAAAGTCGTTAAATGAAGGTCGTTTAATGTCGAATTTGTTGTAGTGTTGCATTGTTTAAATGTTCATGCCATATGCACAAAGAATCTCTTTTTATGTAGCATCTATTACAATAATTAGAATGGGAAACTTGTGTCTTTTGTTTCTTAAAATATGTGATAATAAATTAAAAATAAATGAATATTTTAGAATTGATTGGGTCTCACACTCTCTACGAATGGAGGCTTTCTATATTCATGAAACACACTTGTGAGTCTCAAAGAGACTGAGAGTTATCTGCCAAAATCTTCCCTATATAGGCGTGTAAGAGAGAAGAGAAGAATTCTTCATCCCAAGACCCGTTTCTCATATATGTTGAGAGTAACAAGTGACTAAAGTGAGTTAAGTGATCCTTTAGAAGCCATACTTCCTCCAACACCTACACATTCGTCTATTCCAGTGTCGAGGATTAAGCGACGAAGACGGTGGTTTTATTAATAAATAGCTTCTTTGCTTCATGTGTTTATCGTTCATCTCTCTTCATCTAGGTGAGCAAAATTCTATATATTTATTTTAATATTAAATTAATATAATTTATAATGTGTTTTATAAAAATTATCTAAAATTTTTTTTTGTTATATACGTTTCACGCTATAACCACATTTCCGCTATTTGTGAGAAACGTTTTCAAAAAATCCAACACTGTCTTCATCAACATATAGAGTCCACCTTAAGATCAACAAAAGGGAACAAAATTAATATTAGTTCGGCAAACCATAGCACACCTCTCGTACTATATGTCTTCTCTGTACTCAAAAATGATAGATAGAAGGAAATATTTCATTTGTATGTTTTCGGTACCAGATCAAATAACAATTTACTTTACTTCATCATGAGAAGACAGCACAACATGATGCAGAAATTGTCTTCTGCACGCAGTCTTCATATAACTGAACATTATGATTACGCATGTAATTTATAGCTGAAAATATGTAGTGGAAGTTCTAGACTAGCTGTCAAAATTAATTTATAAAACGTCCTTTATTCTTACAACAACCTATCCATGCTAAATTTATGCACTGTTTTGGTCTCGCGTGAATGGTTCTTCACTTGCAAACTTAATCCAACAAGCTTCCTCAACAAAAATCTGACTATTCACGCTACTTTTAAAGAAAATGACAAAGTTGTTGACTAAATATTGAAAAATCAAATATTTGTTACTCACGTTGTTTTCGTATTTTAGAAACGTGACATCACTTAAATTTTTTTTTTTCTTTGTTGTTTTATTAACAAGATTAATAGGTAATTTTTGATAATTTAAAAACATCCGGGACACTTTTCTAAAAGTTCAAGGCCATCTTAGCCATTTCTGTAAATCTGGGCATTACCAACAGCACTGGCCACAGATCGTAACGGTGAAGATCTCGGAGACTAGAGATCTCATAGAGAGAAAGAAGAGAGAGAGGAACGAAGAAGAAATAGAGAAAGAGAAGAAAAATCCAAGAAGGTGGGGGAGGAGGTGCTATAAACTTTTTTTCAATTTATTTTTTTGTGGCATAAATAAATAGATGTAAAAAAAGTATGACATAAGCTGTAACTTTCTCTATTTATTACGGCAAAAAAAAAAAAAAAAAAACCTTTCAGAGATAACTCCATTCTTATCTCTGCTATCTGAATCTGACGTTACTGCAATAATATCAGGGTATATCAGCGGAAACATCTGCATATGTGTAGGGCCATGCATATATTTACTGCAACGAATCTAAAACAATATCTGCCTCATAGTGCGATATTTTTAGCTACAAGAGCAACCACTAAAGGTGGAGGCAGACCCTTTTGATGCCTCTTCCATTTTTCTCCTCTTTACATCCATGAGAACATTTCTCACCCACTCTGAGAAGTAGGTTTCATTGTGCCCAATTCTAGCGTTCTTGAAGACAGACATACATCGACGGTCATCCTCAGTATAGGGACAGGCCTCGCCATCCAGGTCCCGCCATGCTCCTCGGTGGTTCATGCCGGACCAGCTCGCGATCCAGTGGAAGACGTATTGCCCTACGCCGGCAAGTTTCAGCCAGCCTTTGGGGAAGAACTCCATCACGCTACTGTTTCTGTCCATTAAGAACATGTTGGTCAACTGTGCGCCGTGTGGCGATACCAAGATGTCTGTCGAACTCATCAGCTTTACCTGTTTCCGAGTACTTGTAATAGTCAATTATACAATAATACTAATTACTCGTATCAAATCTGTAAGTTTCTTATTTCTGTAGAATGAGATGATCAACCTTCGGCTTTTTAATGTTCACGAATTTCATTGGCGGATAACAGAGGAGGAAGGGTGCCATTTGACCTATATACACTGACCTACGGCCTAAATTAGAAGGGAACACATAATTTGTCAAAAGAAACATTAGAAACAAGGAAGGGCGGCTCAAATTTTGGTTAAAATTTTAAGCTCATATCCTGATTTCTAGTAGTAATATCTATGTTAGAGAGATGTATAATAAAGCCGCAAGCCAAAAATAACCTCTTTAACAAAAGAATTTGGAGAGAGAGGGACCTTTTTTTTTTTGCGTGACAAAAGCCTTAATCTCTATTATGACATACATATATATATATATATATATATATGTATGTATGTAGATGAGGGGATAATTTTTGCTCTATAACCTTCCATTGAACCAATCCAATGGTTCAAGTTTACTCTCTTTTCACTTAATTTATATCTAATGGTTAAAGTTTAGTGAACATTCTTTTTATTCTCTAACACCTCATTACGTCAATTTATATTTATTCTTTTAGTACAATCTCTACTTGTTCTTTTCATCTACTTTTACTTTCTTTCCCACAAACACATGTTTATGTATTAAACTTAATTAGCATCATCATATTTTTGTTTTCTCTTCTACTCTTTCAAGCTTAATTTATTCTCATTTTTAATTTCATTTCATATTTATATTTTTTTCTCTCATTTCATTTCTCTAACATATATATTTTCTTTTTTTTCTTGTCAACATTTTAGTTGTTCCCCAAAATTTATTAATTTCAATTAGTGTTATGTACTAAAGTATCACGACTAAAGTATATTGACATAACATCATAGAGATTCGTCTTCTCTATATTAAGAAGTGAAATTTATTTCTATTTTATTTTTAACTTCTATGCTGAACATTTATAGAGAAGTGTTGTATTAAAAAATAATTGAAAAAGATTGTTTTTTACAGATTGTGGATCATGTCAAATAGTTTCATATAAACTTTTTGAAAAATAAAAAATAAGTGAAATGTGTTTTTCCTTCTAAAGGAATGTGCCCGAGGCACGTCCCTCTCACACTAGCTACTCAAGTGTTTTTTCGTTTTTATGTAAATGAATATTTAACTAAAATTGTTTTCCTTTGATTAAATGAGTATTGTGCCAAGATGTACTTCAATCTTTAACCAATAATATGTAGTACTTAAAATATAGATAACTAAATTAGTAAATTCTTTTCTTTAAAAGGGATATGTTATCAACTATCATGTAGCTTATTTTGCTAGTTATAGGCATGGAGTATTTACAACCACAATTATTTCTCTGTTGAGTTTATGCTATAGCTACCCAAGCGCTTTTCTTAAGACTCAACCTCCCATCAATTGAACCACTCCAATTCCATTATACTATCCCTTGGTGCACGTAGTCTCTTTTAGCTATACAAGTTAGAAACACGCGCCACGCTGTGATTAAAGTACTTGTTATATTTCTTTAATATGAAAATCCATAATAAACATATAGACACATAAAAAATATAATATGATATGAAAAATATTTTATAAAAATAAAGAAAAAAAAATAGAGAGTTACAATATTATACAGAGAGAAGAGGAAAACAAAAAAAGAGGGAGATAGGATGAAGAAAGATTAAAAAAAAAAAAGGAAAAAGAGAAAAGAAAAAAAAAAGAAAAAAGGGAAATTAAGAGAACCACACTTGTTGTATATTAACGAAAGCGCCAGAAGTGATTTTTTTGTTTTATATATGTATGTATAGACAAATCATATCAATGTTGGAGAGGCTATCATCCAAAATACAAATGGCAGGTCAAAAATACAATATCTTGGCCCTTTAAGACATCGAAATTTCTAATTCATTAGGCAAAAGGAGAGGGTGTTTATTTCGCAAGTTTGAATAGACAGTTTTTTTTTTTTTTTTTAAGAGACAGCAGTCTAGAAAAATGTGAATTTTGGTTGGAATCCATGATTAAGGGCAATAATATTCGGGGAAAAAAATAGGGTGTGATCATGGTTAGAATCATAAAAATAATTATCAAATAGTATAAAACTCTCACATGCTATAATAAAAAGCAAAAAATTGTTACAGTGTAAAGCTTTTACGTACTACAGTATTTTGAATTATAAAAATAGTTTTAACTGCATTTGCTAAACATCCTTGTAATTTAAAAACGGACAAATTACTAGCGAGCTGGCCACATTGACCAACATGCTATCACATGTAAACTCTTTCTATGTTCTTGCCTGTTGGAACGCATTATTTCTTGACGCTTTTACATGATATTCTCCAACTCTAAGTGCGATCTGAGCTTACTTGCAATTTTTTATATTTTGGTACTTTATATACCCATATTTATCCATTCTTATAGCGTCTAATGAGAAAAATCTACAACTGACCCAACATGTATAGTCCCAATTCCCAAGGAGAAAATAAAAGAAAAAAATAAGTATTTTACGGTCATAATTATTTTCATAATCAGCTAGTTAATTGTAATATTATACGACGTTCCGAATTAGACGCAGTTAATAATATTGTATCAAAATGTGTTTATATTCTGGATGTAGTACTACTAACTACTATCAATACACAAACAAAGAAAAATGTGAAGAATAATACAATTTACCTGTTCGCAGAAACTGAGGTTGTTGGAATGTGCCACCATCAACCGGCAACCCTCCACCTTAGCACACTCCCTCTCAAATATGCCGACCACCGCAGACTGGTTGCGAAACGACCTCGGCCCTGTCCTCATAAACAATGTCATTCCAATCTCAGGCATAGTCTTTCCCTTCACCTTCACTGTCCTCTCCTCCATACTCACCTTACAGTAAACCCTAGCTTTACACCTCATAAGATCATAAACCTCCATTCTTCTCTCCCTTGACATCCCTCCCTCATTGTGCCGCATCACAACCGCCTCCACGAAGCAAACCGGCACCTTATCATTGTCCCCCATCACCCCGTCGAATCCTTCAATGACCGGTGGCCCATTAAAGGTGGCCTCCATCAAGGTGCTCAGCCAAACCCCCATCTTCAGCCTCAGCTCGCCCCAGTGGTACAACACCCACCTTTCAGGAAAATCGGAGCAATTGTTCTTCCGATGCCACGCAACGAAAGGGACAACAGCAGAGAGGCCGTGCCAGATGTTGTCATAGTTGTAGTGGTTGTAGGAGACGAAGGTGAGGCCCTTGATGAGGGTTGAGTTGTAGGGCAAGGCCTCAGGCCAAGCCAGGCCGTAGGAGTTCCACGACCCGTCATGGAAGTCACGGCCTTTGAGGCATAGAAGCCTTCCATGGGATGATTCGGAAGGGAACTGCTGGTACTGGACCTCGCCTTCCTCATGATGGTCGTACATGGAGCTCATGAACCACGTGTGCCCTACTAGAGCCTTGTCAGCATAGTGGAGGTCCTTGAGTGGGAGGAATGTGACTGCTCGGCGGAGCTTGTCCGCCATGACATTGAGCTCATCCACCGAGCAAGCAGGGGCAGCGACCTTGGTGGTTGTGGCAGTGGTGGTGTTAATGAGTTTTTGCCATTGGTTTGTGAAAGACCAAGGCGGTTGCAAAGGCGACGATGGTGGGATTTCAAGGGATTTGATGTGGAAGAGGATGAAGAGGACGGCGCCGGTAGATAAGAGAAGGACAGAGGCTTTTGGGGAGTAGATGGAGAAGGGAGAGAGGCTGCGGTTGTGGTGTTTGGATAATTGGTGAGGTGATTTGGTCATGGCGATTGGATTGATATGTTGAAAACGTTGAGAAGGGGGAGAGAGAAGAGGAAGAATATGTTGAGCTTAAAACGTACATAAAAAAGTGGTTGGTATAAATGCGTTAAAAGTTTGGTGGACATGCATAAATCATAGTTTTGAGTTGAAATATAGACCCTAATTAAGCTTGATTCAAAATTTGAGAAACTTTTATGGCATTTCATACTCCAAGATGAGCAATTACCTGGAGATTTCATCAATGGTTTTTGTGCAATATTATTGAATAATTTAGAGCCTCCAGATTTTATGGCGGAAAGCTAGTGTGAATATTGCAACGAGCAAGGTGATAAATTAGAGGCAAAGCAACCCAATATAAATAATTAATGAGGGGCTTTTGCGAGTCCCATGTGATCGAAGCTTGTGACTTGAGAGTAACGTGAACTTAGTACATGTTATATGTCAAATACAGTTACCGTATTCACCTCAGCATTTCTGCTTTTACAACGGTCCTAAAAAAAATCTTTTGAGAAACAAATCTTCTAGATTCCATATTCATATCCATATCCAATTAATTAAACCACAAAAGATAAAAGGCAATTTTGCGCTTGATAAGATATATAATGAATTGTCAACAACGGAAATTGCAATTTGTGGCATATCGTGAATGCCTTGCAATGTTTTGCCCACAAATTGCGACCCATGAGTCATGACCTTTTTCAAGTCTAAGAAAACAATCCCTTCAGCGTAAAGTTGGTCATCAAATT
The DNA here is from genome assembly GCA_946598075.1 of Artocarpus hirsutus. Classification (NCBI taxonomy): domain Eukaryota; kingdom Viridiplantae; phylum Streptophyta; class Magnoliopsida; order Rosales; family Moraceae; genus Artocarpus; species Artocarpus hirsutus. Next base: position 6,071 of record CAMOHE010043827.1, on the reverse strand, counting down.
TCAAATCCCAATGTTCTGTTTTCTTTTATTTTCTTTTCTTTTTTTTTTTTTTTTTTTTTTGGGTTTTAAACCCCATCTATGGTCAAAAGCAGATAAATACGTTACACCAGTGCTTCAAGTGAAAGCAACCAAGCCAAACAAGTCAACCATTGAGAGTCGATGCTTACTACAGGATCAATGCCAATCTTATACATTATTACGGCAACATTTGTTGGCTAACTACAATAAATTGCCTCCACCAGACTAAAAATAATAACCCAGTATAAAGTTTTCGTGCATGAACTGGCACGTAAGATAATCATCAAGTCCAAAGACATAGCAACAAATATAATAATATTCCATCATTTTCTCATTCAGATTAATATTAATTATAAATCCGAAGGCAACAGCTTCGCTTAGACAAACAAAAGTCATGGGAGAAAACCTAATTAAATATTGAGAAAGAAATAAGACTTTAACATAGCTAAATGTAATAATTCCAGACGTAAAAATCAAAACTGCAGACATAAATATACCCCATTGGATAAAAAAAATTCAATCCCAGATAGAAGAATTGTTAAGATTAAAAGTAATCAGGGCAGGTGCTAGCCCGCAAAGAAGTGCAGCATTCATGGTACGGAATCACTCAAAAATAGTAAGAGGAAAACTAAAATGGTTATTAACTATAAAAAGACTAAATGATAATACTTAACCGGGTAAGTATAAGGTACCTACAAAAGAAGTATTAATAAATAGTTCTAATGATTGTTCCTAAGTCATCGTACTCTTCCTCTAAGTCCTCCTTTTTGTATTGTTTCTTTTTTAGCTCCTTCATTCTCAAGGTCTTCTATCTCTTTATTCTCAAGATCTTCTATATCTCGGTAAATTGAATTATTTTCGGGGGGGAAGTGCATTCACCTAACTAAGCAAAATGAAAATCAAAGCAATACGAGAATAGCAACTATCTAAAAGTAAAGGCGGCATTGACGCTTATGCAGTTGACACCATGACATTTCTATCCCAAAATTGCTGCAACTCTTTCTCAAGTAAACCCTCCATTTAACTTAATCAATACAACCCTCCATTTTTTTTTTTTTTTAACTTTTCAATCCCAACTCGTATGTACAAGCCAGAACATTTCTTTTCGGCATCTTTAATCACCCTTGTCTTGATCCGGAATGGACTGTTTAAGTCCTTGTTTGGTATCATAATAGGAGAACCATAATATGCACTCTGCAGTCTGTAAAATTCTGAGAAAATCTCTCGTTTTAATTTCCCTTCCGTCTTAAAAACAAAAACAAAAACAAAGGCATTCATGATACATCAATCAGAAGTAAAAAGTTCCACATTGTTTGCCCTCAATACTTTTTGTTGTGTTATATACTTTTGCATCGTTACGTTCATTATTTAGGCCTCGACTCCGCCCTATTCCGAACTTTGGTAAGCCCCTATTCAACCCCTCAAGCAAAACACAGGTTTTGCACCATTTCTGCACGATTTTATCATAAAATTGAATGTTTAATGGTTCAACAAGAGGGTAATATGACATAAGTTATCAACATATCCACCCAATTACAGAAGATCACCTTGCCCTTTTGCTGTATCCACAGCCTATACGTATACCACACTACGGGAAGACGTGAAAGTATTTTTAACAATAACTAATTATTACCATTTTAAGGCAACAAATATTGATGAACTAAAACAAATGAAAAGGGGGGAAAAATCACTCGAAATGTAAAACAGAGAGATATCGGGGGATGATTATTACAAACGTGATTTTGGTTATCAATGATTGTCTACTACTGCTCGCAGACATAAAGTCATGAACATTTATCCATGTTTATATTCTTATCATTCAATATTGCAACCAAAGATTCTTTCATGGTTTAACCAAGAACAGATGCATGATTCGACCTGCACTACGCAACTACTTGACAAATAGCAGTCTAGTTTATTTAACTCAGTAACCAAGTTTAATGAAAAAAAAAAAAAAAAGTGCAAACAAACTTGACGATAGATTTCCGAATCTTCTGACCAAGAAACAAACTAACAAGGCCATGGCAAACATTTTTGCTCATAAGTTCTTTTTGATAACAAAAGAAATGTATTAAAAGCAAGAAAGTTACATAAAAAATAACATGTCGAGGCCAGCTTCTCAAAGAGGGTATAATAAAAAAAAAAAAGAACGAATAAAACCAAAAACAAAGCAAAGACCAAGAAACAAACTAACATGGCCACGGCAAACATTTTTTGCTCCTAATTCTTTCTGATAACAAAAAAAACGTATTCAAACCAAGAAGGTTATATAAAAAATAACACGTTGAGGCCAAGTTCTCAAAGAGGGTATAATAAGAAAAGGACAAGTAAAACCAAGAACAAAACAAAAAGACACTAGTGTTTAGTCTAAACACTAGTATTTAGACATATGAAAACTTTAGCACGTCATTAGGGCAAAACAGGCCCCTTCACTAAGGACAAACATAAAAGAAAGTGCACACCCGCATTGAAAATATATGCAGAAAGTCAAACATCAGGTTTTACAGCAGAGAAGTATTAAGTAGAAGAGAATAGAACTTTACTGCATATTTGAATGTCATTGTTAATATATTTTGGGCCAAAAGAATCAAGAAACAAATACAACAGCAAAAAAATTAGCCAAAAAAAAGGTGCAACAGCAACAAAAGAACTCTTGCTCATTACGGTCTATGTGCAGATTGTATAACCATGCAGTTAGATGCTGGGGTGAACTTACCAGGCTTGAAATGTAAACACAACGTTCACAAGTCCCCTGCTCTGGCATTTTTGTAGAAGTTGAAATCCTGAAATCCTTTCCTGATTTAATGATGTCAAGTATAGCCCTAGGTCTGCAATAGAAAGAGACGAATTAAAATATTGAAATAATTATGAAGTAGTTGCAGGGTTGAATTATTTACAAGCCAACTCAATTACTTCTGCAAATCACAATTCCTGACATTCAACAAGACATGAGAGAGAGGGGTCATTAACCTATAAGAGAGAGAGAGAGTTGAATTATTTACAAGCCAACTCAATTACTTCTGCAAATCACAATTCCTGACATTCAACAAGACATGAGAGAGAGGGGTCATTAACCTATAAGAGAGAGAGAGAGTTGAATTATTTACAAGCCAACTCAATTACTTCTGCAAATCACAATTCCTGACATTCAACAAGACATGAGAGAGAGGGGTCATTAACCTATAAGAGAGAGAGAGAGTTGAATTATTTACAAGCCAACTCAATTACTTCTGCAAATCACAATTCCTGACATTCAACAAGACATGAGAGAGAGGGGTC